>JAVDBV010079410.1:0-12745 GCA_032619315.1 Piper longum | reverse complement strand
TATATATATATATATATATATAATTCAGTAAACATAACTAAGACTAATATTAATAAGTAAATATATCATTACTAAAAATAACTAATCATATAAAGATGAATTATAATCAATAAATACACAAATAATAAGAAATGAATAATAATAATAATAATAAATAAATAAATAAAAATAACCATTACATGTAAACATGCTAAATCAGGTGAATATACATTTAAACTAATATATGGGTTATCAAATTATAAAAAACGGTGCAAGAACGGATGAAAATAATGCGAAAATAATTGAACCAGGTCAACTGGTTAACCGAACCAGGTTGGGCCGAGTCAACTTGGTCTGGGTTAAATAAATTTCTGGGCTTGGTTGGTTGGGCTGGTCTAGATTGATGGATATGGACTCGGGTATGACCAGGTGGACACGAATGCAGGTAGGCAGACGTGAACTTAGTCAAACGGGCCGGAAGAGGCTGTCAGTGGTCATCACTGGCCGGGACTGACATCCATGGCAACAAGGATCATGATGGGTTTGGTGATCGGCGGAGTTCGGCAACTAGCTGGCCAAAAAGTAGCCGAAAAGAGTGCGAACTCGCCGTGGGTGCAACGATGTCGCTAGCGGTGGTGACGGCCACGACAGTGGTTGTTGGTGGTCTCAAAATAGAATTCTCAACATGGGGGAAGCTGTCAGGGTAGTTAGCTTTGCCTAAAAAGGGCCTGAAAGGTGGTGGTGGAAGTGATGAAAAGTGATAAAAATTCGGTCACTAGTGGCGCCAATGGCAATAGTGGGCACGGATCGATAGCCAGCCACGAGGTGATCAGAACCGTAATGATCCGGTGGCCGAAGGAGAGTCGGGGTCTCACCAACGGCGAACAAAAATGGTCGTGGCGCTATGGTGAAAATCTCTAAAAATGTGGGAAAGTCACTAGAATCAAAGAGAGAATGCTAGAGCTGACATGGACAATTGAGATCTTGCCACATGGCACAATCTGAATGTCGGATAATTCATGGCCTAATGGGGTCTACATGTGGGTATGTGCACTATATGTATATATATACATGGAAAGCTTGGATCGAGACAATCTAAAGCCAAAACTGATCTAAGTCCTAAAAGTAACTATATAGGGGAGGATCGAGAAAAAAAGCTAAATGGGCCTCGAACAGTGAACTTAATCGAGTGAAAAATTATGAGTCAATTAACATGGGCCAATAGGGGTACAATCAAACAATCCAAAATCCCTATGATGCGTACAATGAGATACCCTAAAAATTTTAAACAGATACAGAATGCTCCAACAACCTAAATATAGGCCTCAAACCCTAACTAACTCACATAAGTTATTTGTATACCTCGCATATACACTAATAACTCATGCTCTGACCATCCGCATATCAGACATACTCAACTACTATAATATGCTCATACGGCTATCTGGGCCCATACTCATGGTCTGAAAATTGATCTGATTCGAGATTGATGAAACCGACTCAAAATTAACCCAAACTGAGTAAAACCCTAACCCTAAGTTGACATTTTTCATTAGATGCGTAGCTCATATAATTATGATGTGTAACTCATCTTAATTTTTCCTATATAATTATGCTATTTGGATTAATGTTTGTTACTTAATTATACATATTCAATTTAAAATTTTACAGATTTTTATTTATTTATTTATTGTTATTTATTATGAAAAAAATTAGAGTATTATTCTATCTGATATGAAAATCTTTAAAATAATAAATCATATTTAACTATTACATTTTTTTACTTCTTAAAATTAAAATTACTTTAAATATTTACATACATCTATATTTTTTTATTAAAATTAAATAGTAATATTTTTTGAAATTAATTTTATATATTTTTAATATATATATATATATATATAATTAATAAGTTTTAAATATACCCACGTGTGGTCTTTCGCTAATTATTAATTAAAACAGACGGGGACATTGTAGAGTTTTTTTTTTCAAGTGTTATTGACACGCATTTACTAATAGATCACGTGAATCTATGCCTCGGAACTCACAGTGATATTGATTCTTCTCCAGGGTAATTTCATCCTTTTCACAGCTTTTCCCGTACCTAGCGAAATTAAGAAATTTCGTTATTAATTGGTTATAATAGTTATACTTAGGGGAGATCATTAAGTTGGGATCGGCCTAACCAAATTTTCGAATTCCCCTTCCACTGCTTAAATTCCATAACAAACAAAGCGTGAAGTTACTCCAAAATTGAATGGAATCGAGCCGAAATATTTTGATTTAGTTCAGTTTGGTTTATACGAAACCAAAAAACTATAATCTCATTATAAATAAAATGAAAACATGATTTAACCATTTTAATTATATTTAAAAGTATTTTTTATATAAATATTATATTAAATATTTTTAATAAATTATTAATATATAAAAAATTAATAATAACCCACATAAAATATAAATATTAAGCTTTTTAAAATATTTTTTATTTTTTAATCAGTTTCAATTCGATTTGTTTCCGAACCAAATTTTTATACACTTAAAAAATTTTACCCTAAGTAGAAACCAAACAAAACCGACAATTTTAAAGATTGGTCTCTTAGAAATTTACCTTATGTAGAAACCAAACCGAACCGACACTTTTAACTCGGTTTGATCGGTTTTCTCTGTTTTAACTAAATATTGCTCAGCCCTACTTGTAGGGAGTCAAACCGTTTGAGGCCGAGAGCGACGGATATGAATCAGATATTATTAAAAAACAGAACCTTTAGACTTGGACTTGTATAGATGAACCCAAATCCGTATTTTAGGATGAGTCGGGCAGTTTGCGTTGGCGGCACGTTACATGAGTCATCTTTGTGACCGTCACTTATTTGACCTGCAACTTCCAATAAGATACATGTCTCGACACAGCTTTTCAACTTCCCATAACCTCATCTTACAACGACCTCTCAACACCCTGCCCTTCAATAACAGTTTCAAATCCTTTTCCTACTCTCAAATCAACATATATATATATATATATATGTATATATATATATATATATATAATTAATTAATTAAGAAGTTGCAACCTTTGAGCAATCTTAAAATAAGCCTTCCCTTTGAATCAGTATGCGAATGTATCTTTCATTGCAATTGACCGCTCTATCCATCTGTATTGTGTTGAAAATTTGAAACCTTATCATATTACACTCTATCATAAATTTGAGCAGCTGGGACAAAGCTCAATCAATTGTTTAAGCAGTGAAGGAGCTCAAAGAAAGATTTCCAATGCAGTGTAATGTAAACGCAAGAAATCATGCACTTTAATTTATGACACGTTGGAAGTTTTTATCAACAATTACAGATGTGAAGATTAACAACATCCCACGTCGCTTCACCGGCGCAAAAATACTTCTTTCTTCTTAAATTTGTCTTGCAACTGATAATAACTGCTTCCCATGCCCCGCGTCCCCCCCAAAACTGCTTTTTGTTCTTCCAACCTTCTTTTCAATCCGTTGAGTCGGTCAGTCTTCCTCCATCCCTTCCATTAGATTCTCCCAAACTAGATTTCTACCTCTTCGTTTTCTTCCCCTCTAGTACCTCAGACAGCATACTGCAAATGGGTTCTTCTCCTTTCTCTGCTATGTCCATCTTTTCCTTGGTATCATATTTGTTTCTTCTCTCCCTGTCTTCACTACCCAAGTCATCGACGGCCATCGCCGACCATGGAGATTGGCTCCTCTCCCCCAACTTCCCTCCCCTTTTCAGTAATTCCATCATCCTCGTTTTCTTTAATATTGGTTGTACAGTTTTTGATCTGCATGGAATTTGTTGAGTCTGTGGAAAATCATGGTGGTGGGTGCAGATTCTTGCGAGGTGATGAACTGCGGGAAGGGGCGGTGCAGGTCGTCCGACCAGAATCTGATGGGTTTTGTCTGCGAGTGCGACGCTGGGTGGACGCAGCTCCATAACAGAAGTCATTTCCGTTTCCTCCCCTGCGTCATCCCCAATTGTGAGTTATCTTCCCCCCCCCCCCCCTTTACCAATGAATATGAACGGTAGCACAAAATCATTAACCATTGCACCTCTAGTTTTGTGTAAACTAGACAAGATGTTGTACTATATTTGACTAAACATGTCCAATATGATGTCCTGACGGAATAATACGATGGACTATAATTGTATGATATTTTAAATATATTTTAATTTTAAAGATAAATTTTAATTGAACAAGATGTAGACTATATTAGTTTGTTTTATTTTTTGATTTTATCGTATTTTAATTTGTTGAATCTCATACTTCTTATGAGGCTTGATTTTTAACTTCTCTTTTGTTAACGTAATAGTTGATTTATTAAAGCTTATTCTTTACAAAGCGGTTATGAAAATGTTGGTATTAAGATTTTTACCAATGGGAGGTGATTGGTACCACTGACTGAGGTCACCTGTGTGCAAAGTTGTGATTACAATCTAATTATGTGGTCGAGAAAATGCTTTGACATGAGGCTATTACATTATTGCTGGGTAGGTAACTAAAGAGATTTCAATTAACCATTTATTTTATGTATCTTTTTGGCTTGGTGGGTGGCTCTTTGATTGTTAATGGAAGGTTAAGTTACTAAACCAACCTTGTGAGTGACTAAAATTGCTAAACTTTTTGGGTTTCACATGATTTGAAGATCAGATGAAACTGAACTTTTTCTGGGTAATAACAAGTATTTGTTACTTGTCTTAATCGTGGTTGTTAGTTTTTACAGCAAACGGTGTCTGGTTATTGTTGGAGTTGTCTCATTTGTTCTAGTTTCTGGATATTGTTTCTCTTCTTCATCAGATATTTACTTTGTATTACAATACTTTTCTTTTCAAAATAATACTGGTCAATTATCATTAAACTACCATTTTTTGTGCTGCTAGTATTTTGTCTCTTTTTAGACAGATGTGATCGTTGATCCAATAAATACAAATAATTTGTTGCAACTAAACATGGCATCCGATTTATTTTATCAAAAGAGTCCGTACCTTTCAAAACTACTCCATGTTCTTCTCAAACCAATACCAATTTCTAATACTAGGTCAACATGTTGATGGATATTAGAAATAAGTAGCTCTGTTTTCGAGTCTTCTAGTTATTCATTTGCATGGAAATTAAGATATTTCCATTATTTTTAGGATCAAAATGAGGTAATAGTAAAGAGGGGTGGTTGTCAAAGGATGATAAATTTTTCCCAACAAGTTTGTTTTTGTTTATTTCTCAGGTAATTTCGACTTGAATTGCTCCAATTCATCTTCAGCACTAGCTCCAATAGCCCCACCTCCAGATGATGATGATGATCATTCATCCTTGGAACGTAGGTGTTGAACATTTCTACTTCTCGTTCTATAGTTTTCGGAAAACAAATTAGTATTAATTGCTGATCATTGCATCGTTGTTACTTGAATTATGAAGCTTGTGATTGGGCATTTTGTGGGGAAGGATCTTGCAAGAAGACTGGCCGTTTCAATCACGATTGTGAATGCAAACAGGGCTACTCCAATCTTTTCAATATCTCAACCTTCCCTTGTTTTACCGAATGTAAGAACTCTTCCTTTATCACTTTCTTCTTCTTCTTTTATTTTACCTGACACCTATTGAGGCATTTGAGATATATATCCTAAATTAGGATCTATGTGATTAAGAAAATTTAGTTTAAATTTTCAGATGCCTCTCTTAACGTTACCCTTCTCCTTTGACCTGCCTTGGAACCAACAATGCACAAAAATCGGATGTCTAAAACTTTAAATTATGTGATTTTGGTTTGATGGTTTTTTTTTTCATATGAGCATGGCAGGTGCTCTTGAAGGCGAATGCAGACAAATAGGAGTCGCATTATCAAATCAAACTAGTAACTCTTCAAGACCAAGTTTACCAGACAGTAGTGGATCCAACCGTGGAGGTAGAATTCATCTGTTGTTAATTGTGTTTAGCTATATAACCTATCTTGCCTTTGAATTAAAAATTTTCCATGATATATTAAGTTTTAGCTGTTTGTTTAATGGTATTTCATATTTTGCAGCTCATCATGTGATGCTTCATGGGAGTTTGTTCTCTTCCACAGTCTTGATTGCTTCTCTGGCGATATTCATGTGGACATTGTAGAGGCATACAGTTTGATAGTGCATCGCGTTGAGTTTAGTTTTTATATGTACTGTGGGGATTGAGTCATTTCGAATTTATTTTTCTTTTATTTTTGTAATTTTTATACGTATTCATGATATTATATAGTGATGTATTTTTCACATTAGATTATATGTTTCCTATTTCTTTTTCATTGATTGTGTTGTAGATTGATGTATATCCTCACAAAAAATGACATTTTACGTCCTCTCTGTTGATAAGACGTAATGTAGAATTCGAGATCACGCAACACTAAACAAGTAAAATGTACATTTGCACAACCTATGTTTGAAATAAATTTAGTTTTATAGATATATTGTATACCTAACATCTTAAAGATAGACTGATTTTGAAGATTCTAATAATTGAGGAGATCGAGTCTAATAATTTGTTATTGTATATATTTAATATTTTAATTGGTTGAATATCATTACTCTTTATCGGCGCACAATTTTTTACTCCCCTTTTATTAATAACTATGCTTGTGACATATTTGTAATGTACTTTAATTTTATTATATATGTAAATTTGAAATTGAATGAGATTAAATATTGATTCTAGGGATAACTAACGATGTATTATAATAATATATTATTTTTATTGGATGTTTTTCATTTTCCATCGTGATGAAATTTTTTGTTTCCTTTTTTTAATTATTTATTGTGCAATCCTTGCTAGAAATACTTTTGCTTTTTTAAAATTATTTTGAAATTAAATGAGATGCTAGACTTATTCTAGAGATAAATTTGATTTAAACATTGAGAAATTATATATTTTGTTATATTTTAATTAGTTGAATCTATTACTTTTATCGCATTGTGGTTTTTGTTTTCCCTTTTGCTAGTCAATCGTTATCGCCGTGTATAATTGCCAATATATGAGCCGGTAACTAAGGCTGCTAATTGAGCAAGCCAGCTCAGCAGTTTTTGACGTTCGGCTCGACTCAATTCGATTCGAAACTCGACATTTAAATTCTTGAATTCAAACTCGAATCCTACGAGTCGAATTTGAGCAAAACAATATTCGATTCGACTCGACTTGAACTCGACTTGATAAAATAATATAATAATATAAATAATATCATTTTTCTACTCAAAATATATTTAAAATCATAAATTAATGTTACTATTAATTACATACTAAATGATAGTGAAGGTGGGGGTGTTTTGTTTTTTATTTTTTATTTTTTTAGTAAATTTAGGTCATCCTTTTGATCAAACGATCTAGATGAGACAGAAATATTATCTGCCCCTGCTAATATAGTCTTATAATATATATATATATATATATATACATAAGTTTAATTATAATTAATTATATTTATTTATATATAATAGAAAAACAATATGGTGTGATAGCTTAGATGATAGGTCTTTTACAATGACCACTTAGAGGTCATGGGTTCAATCTAATTTGGTTGTATATTTTAAATGAGATATTTTTTACTTTGTAATCAAGCCGGTATCGAGCTTTATAATCGAGCTTATAAACGACCTATCAAAATTAAATACTTTAGCTATATTTGAGCTCGAGTCAAACTCGAACACTATAAAAAATATTCAAGTCGATTTCAAACATATATTTTAAAAACTTGTTCAATCTCGAGTAGAGCTTGAATGAACTGCGAACTCTTCGAGTCGAGTTCGAACACGACTTAAGCTCGACTTTAGGGATGTTAATTGAGCGAGCCAGCTCGTGAGCATTTGGTGTTCATCTCGGTTCGACTCAACTCGAAACTCGATATTTAAATGCTCGGCTCGAACTCGAATCTTACGAGCCGAGCTTGAGCAAGGCCGTGTTCGACTGGACTCGATTCGGTTATAACTCGAATTCGATTCAAACTCGACTCGTAGCCCGACTCGCTCGATAAAATAATATAATAATATAGTTTTTATATTTTATATATATATATACTAATAAGTTTAATTGTAACTAATTATATTTATTTATATACAATATAATAACAAAAAGGTGAGATTGTTGAGATGGTAGATAATCAAGTCCTTGACCTCAAGGTTGTTGGTTCAAAATACGCCAACTTTATTTCTTTTAATTGAGTTAAACGAGCCTACGCCAATTTTATTTCTTTTAATTGAGTTAAACGAGCCGGTTTCAAGTTCACGAATGAGCTAGGTTGGATTTCGCAGTTTAAGTGTGTTTGAGCTCGATTCAAACACGTAAAAAATATTCTAGTCGAGTTCAAGCAAGTATGTTCAAAACTCGTTCGATCTCGAATCTAGTTTGAACGAACTTCGAACTATTCAAGCCGAGCTCGAACACAAGTCGAGCTCGACTCGCTCGCTAGTTTAGCATCCCTACTCGACTTGCTAACTCGTAACACATCAATTTCTAGCCAGTAAATGATAAATTTTATTTAGAACACAACATTGTATGATGCTAAATTTGAGAATTAATTTGAATCATTAAAATAGAAAGACTTCAATGTCATAGAATCAATCATGATCATGTTTAATAAGCTTCCCATAAAATTATGCGTAACTTTGAAACTTCATCTAGGAGTTTTGATTGCCCCGGGTGTTGGGCTTATCGGTTATCGTATTTTCAATGAAGTGTAGGCTGAATTATTATTGTTCCTCCGCGTGACATGGTTCTATCCTAGCTAGTAATTAAGTGGTTGTGCTCTCAAAAAATAAAGGGAAAAAATGCCCGTATTAAATGTTGCACTCCTCAACTCTTATTAATAAAAAGTAAACTCAATACTAGCTTCTCAAGGTAAGCAAGAAATTAACTAATTAAAATAAAATAAAAATAAATGATAATAAATTAAATTATTATATTTTATTTTCTCATTTAATTAGATATATTTTTAAAATCAGAGTTTATTAAAATTTATAATTAAGACATTAGATTATTATAGTCAATCTCATTATTCATTAATAGTTACATTTAAAAAATTAAAATTAATCTATAATATAAATTGCATATGATATGACATCTTACCTAATAAATATATAATAATCCTATTAATTAACTCATTTTTGCATGCATATGCTTCACTTCGGAAACCAAAAAGAACAGCTAAAATTATAAGTTATGAAAGTCATTTAGCACCCTTAAGTGATGAGAAAGGATGAAGTTTTCCATCTATTAGTTGGCAGTAGCTGCTCTACACGTGGATGTGTTTACCCTTGTAGGAGTGAGCACGAACCAAGTCGGGTCAAATTTTGTCCACCTTGAATTCACCTCTTTCAGTAATCAAATCGAATTTTGAGTTAACCGTGTCGAGGTGAGTTTTGGCCGTTCGCATTAAGAGTTAACCATAACCGAGTTCTGGTCAAACTCAGATGTAACTGGAACACGTGGATGTGTTTACCCTTGTAGGAGTGAGCACGAACCAAGTCGGGTCAAATTTTGTCCACCTTGAATTCACCTCTTTCAGTAATCAAATCGAATTTTGAGTTAACCGTGTCGAGGTGAGTTTTGGCCGTTCGCATTAAGAGTTAACCATAACCGAGTTCTGGTCAAACTCAGATCTAACTGGAAGTGATCAAGCCATTATGAGCATGCCAAATGGATGCAACCAAGCCCATGACCAAAAAATATCCCTAACATTGATCTCCTCGATTCTTGATCAAACGCTCATCCTCTAAACCTTAGCTAGTGGTAGTGAGCCTCTCATTCTTTGCTGGTGATTATGCGACCCAAAGGCATCAATTGTTTGATCCATGCGGGTGATTGAAAGTCTGACGTTCCTTAAGTCCATGCCTGGCTCTCCATAGTTGGGAGCCCTAATTACGACAATATTTGGCCAAACCTCATCGGTTGTCGGCCACTATGGGAAGCCTTCTACTTTACGGCATTTTCCTTTGTGGTTTATGAATAGCTAATTAACTAATTTATCAGTTCTATTTCCATATTTTCTTGTGCGCTTTTGATATGTGATGCTCTGCCATATGGTAGATGATTATAGATTTGTAAGTTATCTCTTCTTTTTCTTATCTACAATGAGATATTTTAAAATAAGTTTCATGGTTTAATTGTATTTGACATTTTTTTTTTTTTAAAAATAAGTTTATGATGTTCAAGTGATTGTACCAACTATTTGCGAGTTCTACTTCATTTATTTCTTGCTCGTTTAGTTGAGTGCCACTTGCATTAAACATTTCAATGGTAGAAACATGATAACACAATTACTAAGTTGTATCGTAAATGCTATAATTTTAATAATGAAGATTGGAAATATAAATTTTTTTTTCTTCCTAAATGTTTTTCACCGAAGTCATCTGCATTGTAAGATACCCCAAATGGTTAGTACCATGTTTAATACCTACTATGATGAAGTCATAGATCTCTAATTTTAGTTAACTATTTTAAAGAAATAATTTAGACCCATGAAAAATGACTTAAACTCGTCAATCAATCTCTACCTTGCTCATGTCATTAAATATAGTATTAAAGCAACATATAAGTCATTTTAAGTTAGGCATTTTGGATCTCTATTATACATAGATCGAAGCCAATCTCATGAGCATATAAGTGCCTCAATAGTTTCTGTTGTCAAATTATTTTTATTATCACTTATCAATCTTTCATTTTTGCTAAATGCATATTCAAAAGTAATTGAATCCATTCAAATGGATAAGACATCCTTCACAATAGCTAAAAGCGTTTTATATTTATTTGCATTCTTTTTCCAATAGGCTAGAATGTCAAATTTGACCTCCTTTGCAACTATAAAAATTGGGTTTCCAATTAGATGTTGATTTCAGACATTGAAGTTACATTTTGCCTTCTAAAATTTTCAACAAAAGTGTTGTATTCATCATTATCAAACATAATGAGAGGGCAATTGTAAAACTCGTGATTCGAGTCACGATTTTATAGTCGTTAGTCGATCGGTTCAGCCGTTAGTTCGAGTTGAGTATATTTCAGAACACGTGTACTGAGCAGACGCTGATCGCGTATATGATCCATGAGGGTCATGTGTACCCAAGTATGTAATGATAACGTCATGAATGAGCAAAGAATGAGTTATCAGAATATATAAGAGTATATAGTTGATGATTTTAGATTTCTTCATTTTGTGACCGTAGAATTAGTTTTAGGCTGTTTACCACGTTAGGATGCATTATGGTCAGTTTTGGGTGGGCTGATAGCTATAGAGCATATCATTTAGATGTTGTGATGTTGTGTTCTTTTAGGAAATGTTTCTAGATTTTTTTAGAATTATTTCGATTTAGATATTATTCTTCACTCGAGCCGGAGACGAGTTAAGTAATATTTACGAGTTTGCCATTAAGCCTTTTCTTTCCCTCCCGACGTTTTCCCCATTCTCAAACCCTAACCGCCCTCACTATGCATTGCCACCACCACCGCTGTCGGCGCCGCCCGGCAGCCGACCAACGTTGCTCCACCCCATGATGGTATTGTCGTGCCGCCCCGAGCTCTCCCGGCTGCCACGACGCAATGAAGTCGCGCCCGTGCGATGCGCTTGTGTCGCCGATCGTGTTGCCGGCAACCACCGCCACCGCGATCGAGTGGTAGCCACGACATCCTCAACCCCCTAGCGACCTTCCCCAACCAGAGCGTCACTGATCGCCATCTAGGTCAGTCGGATCTAGCCACCCACCGCACCCCTATTTAGGCATTTTTTGGCAAGCTGCCACCTCCGTCAGCTGCGTTGACACCACAAACATGTCGGGCTCGCCGAGCTGATTCCGATGGTACCCTATACGGCCCTGATCCGACCAATAGACGCTGCTGGCGACTCTTGCCGGAAAACTGCTGGAAAGTTGTCGGAAAACCACTGAGTTGTCAGAAAACCGCCGAAAGTAGCCGAAAAACTAGAATGACGGATTTCACTGGATCTTCCACGGAGTTCACCCGGTTGAACCCGATCGAGCTTCGAACGCCGAGGAGTGCCAAATTCGAGGTTCAAGATGCATACACGATGAAGCCCTAGCCGTCGCCAATTGCCGACGACGAGAGGTATAATTACCTCTTATCCTAATTTGATTGATTAAAATTGATGATTGTTAGCACAACATGATAGGATTGACTGATTGCCATGATAAAAGTCCGAGCATGAGTCCGAGCATGGAAGAAGTAATAATATTCACGATTGATTAGTAATGGATGAATGTTGGTGTTCTAATTAGGTGAATTAACCCGAGCATGTTAATTAACCGTAACGTAACTTAGAAAAATATAATAAAATCAGAGTGAATAGAAATTATCTAGAGATATTTTGTTTATGATTATTTAATAGAGGATGTTGTTTTGTATTGTGTGTGATAATTAGGATGAGTTGATGCATCATTTAGTTATCGGGCGTGAGTATTTAGCTCTGATGTGTAGGTACAGAGTAGGAGCTCACCACCTAGGTGCGATGTCACGCTTGGAGCTTCTACCAGGTCCGTTTAGGAATCGTCTCTGTTTTACGCTTTATTCCATCGTATGTTTGGTTTTCTACTTGTAGGACGAGTTAAGTGGCATTTTATTGGATCCCATTTAACTTGGGCCATTTAGCCGAACAGTTTTCTAAGATTAATAACCCTCGAGGATGAGATCCCTCGAGTATGTTTTCAAAATTCATATCTAGCTCACGATGCTTTTGGGCCTACTTTATTAATCCCAACCCAGACTTTATATATATATATATATATA
>JAVDBV010079408.1:0-11117 GCA_032619315.1 Piper longum | reverse complement strand
GAACTAGTTCTAATTTTTTGTAGTTCTTTTCTTTTTATAATAAAAAATAGTTTCTTCTTTATTGTGTTCTTGTCTTTTATTATGGAGTAGATTTTTATATTGTTCTAGAGTAGAATGGAACTTAACATGATTTAATTGAACTCATTTCAACCTCTTACTCTTTTATTCTATCGGATTGTTTGAATTATCATGTTCTTAATGCTAAGAATAGATTGATCACCTATTTTTCGATCATGAGGTTTAATTAGATTTCGGGAGAAATTAATTAGATTAATCATTGATAATTCATCATATGACGAGTCTTTTGACTTGTTTGTCGTTGTGGTTGGAAGATACACAACACCGTATGCGATTGTAAGGCAATTTTTAATGCATTATTTTGTTGATTAATCAATTATCACCGGGAGGTAGAAATTGAGGCAAAATAATAGATGCATGAAGGAGCAGGAGCCACCATGTTATATAATTATCCTAGATCGACAATCCGAGGGAATAAAAGATAAGAGTAAGATTTGATGAAGATTAAATCAATATTAAGGGGAATTCGACTCTAGAATGAGCTTTATCATTTTCACTTCTCCTTTTATTTAAAGTTATTATTGAGATTTAGTTAAGTCAATTGTTTTTGTTTTATTCTTAATTTCTTTTACTCTAATTAATTTAAGAAAATTCATCTCTCTGTGGGACGATATTCAAAAATTATCATTATATTACTTGTTTCAACTGTATACACTTGCATATCATTAAAATAATTCAAACAACAGGTGAGCCGAATGAGGGCGTTACACT
Source organism: Piper longum (assembly GCA_032619315.1). Lineage (NCBI taxonomy): Eukaryota > Viridiplantae > Streptophyta > Magnoliopsida > Piperales > Piperaceae > Piper > Piper longum. The sequence goes on along the minus strand of JAVDBV010079408.1, from coordinate 10,328 downwards.
TTAACTTCGATTAATCACTATTGAAGAGATGGCAACCCATTAGTTTGTACTTTGGGTCGAGTCATTACAAATGGTATCAGAGCATATTGGTTCTATGTTAGATTGTGAGCTGCACTAGGGATGTTAGCTAGGCTACTAGTCGCAGCCAGAGAAGGTCGTGGGTTTGGGCTAGTAACGGGCAAGTGTAGGAATTTCATGAACAAAATTTCCTAAGATAAGTGGATTGTGAGATCTTTCAAATTAGTCTCGTGTTTAATACCTACTATGGTAAGATCCTATTTATAAGTGAAAATGGACTATAGATTTTTAACTTCAATTTACCACTTTTGAAGAGATGATATAGCCCATTAACTTTCACTTTGGACCGGGTCATTACAATTGTAGAGGAGCATCAATAGAACTTGCACACTTATACCTGCCGAGAATGAGTGAGAATGTGATGTGATGAAACACTTATACCCTGCATTCACACCATAAATGATATGATGTCTAATTGCAAGAATTATTGTATGAAAAATCATGAAATGATCTGTGTGTGAATATTGTTGTGAATAAAATTGTGTAGGCTGAGCTAAAGGGGTCGAAACTTGACGCAACAAGATAAAAATGATTATGATGTGAATGAATGGTAAAAATACAATATTTTGGTAATGTTTTACGTTTTTATCATTATACATATGTAATATCTATTATTGAGGTGACCCCTTATTGCACTGTTAGGGGAAACTCTATCTTTTTTATTTTAAAAATCTTATTTTTCAAATTTTTAATGACTTTGTGTTGTTTTGAATGTGAATTGCATAATATAGCATTCATTTAGAACAACCTTAGAACCTAAGCATGTCATCCATGTATTGAATGTTTGCATCACCATCTTAAGAAACAGAAGGTATATCCAAGTTGACTTGGCTGAATTAAGTAGATTAACGAATGGTTCGGTCACCTATAACATTTTCGATCTGGTTTACGTGTGAACCGAATTGGTGTGTTACACTAGCATCTTGGCTTAATAAACTTAAAAAATATACCGATGATTCAGTGGACAGATTTTATTCGAGTTTTCTTCTAAAATCTACCAATTTTTTGCCTAACCACTTGGAGAATTAGAGAATATGAGGTTTAGCTAATTACAGTGAATGATCAAGAATATTCTTTTATACTTGGCATTTCTACATGCAAATTCGATTTTTTAGAAGATTTTCATTTATCTTCAAGGTTTTATTTTAATTTTATCTAAAATTTATAAAAAAATCTCAAATAAATCAAGTTGGTTGTATCCAATGACAAATCAGTAAATTTAATCTTATCCAAGATTGCTCCAACATCCCCTCATTTTTAATTTTACTCATTTAAAGCTTTATTCTTTTAAGTTTGACCAATATAAGTTATTTTTTCAAAGATCCATAATTTTTATAATAACTATCATGGGTCATACCTTCATGAATCAAAAATCGAAAATTTATTCGATTTAATTGATTATATTTTATCTTGATACCATTTTTATGTTAAAATATGATCATATAATATTTAACTTGTTTTGTTTGAACTTGTTCTTGTTCGTGCCTTTACATATTGTAAAATTGATAAAATACTACCACAGATTAGGCATAAGAGTACCCAATCAAGTGCTCAAGCTTGTGCCTTAATTCGAAAGTTAAATCAACAGAATATTAAGTTCAATTAAATTTGTTTTCTTAATATTTATTATTTGTGTATTAATAATTTATATACAAATAAGACCTTATCTTGTGTGTTAAAAAAATGTAAAATAAGCGATGGATTAAAATTTGGTGAAGGTGATAATTCAAACCTAATTTAACAAAAAAATTTAGCAAACTTCAAGCTAATTAGGATGAATTTTTTAAAATTGTTCAAATTCGAAATGCAAAAATATAATTTTACACTAATTCAAACTTAAATTAATTAATTCAAAAATGAAATTAACAATACTCCCAACATTTCGTTTGTAAATATATAATAATGAAAGAGCCATCGACGTGTTGAAAATTTATCAAACCTTTCCATGTCGGCCATGGCAGTTCAACCCCACCGAGCAGCAAGCAAAGACGTAAAAAACCCTATAACACAAAGATGCGACGTACCCAGAATCCTACAAATCCAACCCGTCTTCTTCCCATCTTCAATCATCAAAACTCCGACACGGTCGGCGCCATAAGCCACCACCCAACAAATTTCTGGATTACATTCAGCAACAAGTGTACCACCATCCACGTATGGTAGCCAGGTTGCACCCATGCATGGCCCCCTCCCTCGCCATGAATCCCACCCCACACCCATCTCAATCCCTCCACAGCGATCATTGGCGACTTGGCTAGCTAAAGGTTTGAAGACATGTCTTTCCTGTTTCAACAATGGAGGATCCACCGGAACTAGTATGGAGGCATTTCAATTGGGAGGGCTGATGAGTATGGGAACCCAGCTCGGCATGGTGACCAGTATGGGAACTACCCGACTGGTACCAACGTTGGAGCCACGGGACTCCATGCAGGGGTGGGCATATTCAGCAAGAACGTTATGGCCATGGTGGCACCACCCTCCAACGCTCTGGAAGCGGCTCTAGCTCTAGCTCTGTAAGTGTATATGTTGTCTGAATAGTTTAATATTGTGCGTCTTGTAATTGGGTAATTTGTTGGGTAACATTAATGTTGGGTTATGGATTGGTAGGAGGATGATGGGGCAAGAAGGGAGGGAGGAGGAAGAAGGGATTGAAGGAGAAGATCAAGGAGAAATTGCCCGGTGGGCACAAGGATGAGCATGAGCAGGGGACGTATGAACAGGGGTGTGGTCATACTGCTGCTACTACCGGTGGTGCTGGTCGTGGAACTGGTTATGGAACTGGGCATGCAGGGCATGAGCCGGAGAAGAAGGGGATGATGGAGAAGATCAAAGAGAAGCTTCCTGGTCATCACTAAGAGACTGATCAACATCAGTATATATAATATATATGTACTTGTATAAATAAAACAGATTGCATTGCTATATGCTTTCTGGTCAGTGTGGTTTCTTTCTTCTTCAATATCATATATGGTTTCAAGCAGTGCTGTTGCTTGAATGAGTATCACATTGTTATTGTGATTTGTGAGGTCGAGTTGTTGTGTATCTGTGTTTGAAGTGCCCTAATGTAAGTTTATGTAATTTGTATTACCTTTATCATGAATTATGTATGAAACAGTGTTTAATATTTCAGTGTCCTTATAAATTTTGCACTTCAATGGTTGTGGGCACAAGAGTAGCACCTAGTTTATTCATATTTTAACATCACCCTTCCATAATTGCATACACGAAAGACCATCAAATTTGTCCACATTTCCTACCTACAATGATTTTTATTCTATAGCTTCGGCGGGTAAGGGGCCGGGGGGGGAAACTTGACTAGCAAAATGGGTCTAAACTTGGTATATTCACCGTTTGCAAATCCTAGTTATTCCTCCAATCGAAGCTTGAAGAAAAATTAAGATCATATAGATTAACATCACTAGCATTCTAAGAGGATCTGAGATCATATTATCATCATTTTGCTAGAATTGTGTATTGAAGTAAAGATAAATCATCCAAAAGAAACCCAATACCCTGTTTTTTTTTTTCTGGTTTCAAAACAAATACACTGTTTTCAGGCTGGGAGTTTTTACTCGTGAAAAAAATTCCCAATCATGGGAGAGAAAGATATGGCCTTTCGGTGAAGAATACTCCCAACTATACTTCGGCTATAAGAGGGCATTGCGTTCCGTTCTTACACAATTTGAGCAAATAAAACAACTTATAAAAAACTCTACTTGCCATCATTTTTCAGAGTTCTCTTGCACCGAAGAAAATCTGACCGCAAGCTAGTCTGAAGCACTCGTTAAGAGGAATTGGAAGTTCAACTTTGGAGTGAAAAAGGAAAAAGTTAAGCTATGCTACAATCTGCATTTGCATTGTTTTTTAATTGCCTCCTCGTCCATGGCTTCACAATCCACAAATATAGCGTACTCCATCTAATCCTTGCCAAAGTCGGCATTGTAATGGGCACTTGATTCCAGTTTCTTTGCTTCGTTCAGTTTCCGAACAGCCTAAAATCGATGTAAATGATTAGTGAAGTCTCATAATCTATGATCATCCATGGACAAAGTGAGTCCTTGAGGAGATAATATGACTACCGTAAGGATACCAACTATACAACAATCACGTATTTATTTAAAGCATAAATCTAGCTCTATAGACCAAGAAAATCAAAACTAAGCTATGATGGAAATCTCCGAGCAAAGAACTGCAATGCATAATAAAATATACCTTCATGAAGTCTTCATGAATGACATAATCTCGCTCTGCACGAATTGCAGACATTCCAGCCTCAGTGCAAACATTCCGAAGATCAGCTCCATTGAACCCCTGGAGAAACATGAGACAATGATTACTAATCTCAATCAACATATTTGAAAAGCCATTATCAAAAGAACACGCAACAGACCTCCGCAAGCTTCACAACTGCTTCATAGTCGATCTCGCCATGCTTGGCAATGCTGGCAGCATGAATCTTAAGAATTTCCATTCTTGACTGTTCATTTGGCAGTGGGATTTCTATTTTTCTATCCAATCTTCCCGGACGAAGTAATGCTGGATCCAGAACATCCGGCCGATTGGTTGCCATTATCATTTTGACCTTTACCACCATATTCACATATGAATTAAGAGCTTATTTCTCTTGTCACCCATTGAGTTGAAAAAAATCATCAAAAAATGTGAAAGAGAAATCTTCATCCTTTTCCTGTGACTTCTCCCTCCCCACTCCCCTTATCAGATGGGTTTCCAAGTAAAGAAAACTACAGCAAGAGATACCATCTAACAAAGGGAGTTGAGGGAGCTGACAAGATGGTAAACATTAAACAATAAGAAACGCAAAACATTATACTATATATACATAATAAGTACCTTGCCAAGCTGATCAAAACCATCTAGTTGATTAAGCAGTTCCATTAATGTTCGCTGTATTTCTCGGTCAGCACTTGTTCCTTCACTGAAGCGACGCCCACCAATAGCATCAATTTCATCCATAAATATGATACATGGCTGTGGAAAATAATTTAGACATTAATAGACCTTTTTTTTTTGAGAGCTAATGAAAGAAGTTCAATTTGTTCAAAAGAAAAGGATGCCTGAGATCATTACCTGATGGTCACGAGCATATCCAAACATCTCCCTAATCAACCTTGCACTCTCACCTATATATTTATCAATGATAGCACTGGAGACCACCTACATAAATAAATAAACTACTTAACAAAAAAAAAAGAAGAAAATGCTATAGAGAAAGGCAGAAGGCCAAGGGATGAACCTTAAGGAAGTTGGCATCGATGTTGCTTGCAATTGCTCTCGCCAAAAGTGTCTTACCTGTTCCAGGAGGTCCATAGAGAAGAACACCCTGTAATCAGAAAGTAAGAAAAATATGTCAGACAACTTTTTTTGTATTCATCGATTGCCACACCAAACGATTATACCTTTGGCGGTTTGATTCCGACTCTAAGGAACAGTTCTGGGTTCATTAGAGGAAGCTCAATTGATTCCCTCAGTTCTCGGATTTGATCAGACAATCCACCAACTGCGGAATAGCTAACATTCCCAGGATCTTCATGAAGCATGTTATAAACAACTGGATCCACCTAGAAAAGAACAAAGCCCACATACAAATAAAATGGTAATCACGAAGGATTCATGGGATACTGGGAAAAAAAAAACCTATTAACTGCCATAAATCTGCAGTAATCGCTATCAGCTCTTCTATTTATGCAAAAGCATCTCATTTTACCTCGCGTGGCAAGGCCCGCATAATAGTTAGAGTTGTCATGTCAAGTACAACTCTAGTTCCTGAAGTTAGTTTCTCCTTGTCAACTTTACTCCTGCAGCCAACCACGTATCTCGGGCCGCTGCTAGCTTTAACTATCACTGTAACCACACAAAGTAAGTCAGTTGTCTGCTTAAGCTATTTCCAAGATGACAGATATCCACAGCTACAGTCTAGATGCATCTCCATAACAGGATTTGAAAGAAAGCACCAAATTTCATGAATCGTCCAAATGAAACATGACCACACACTAGCACTATCCCTAAATTCCCACAACGAACTTAGATTAAGGCCAACTAGAAGATCTCCTCCGCCGATCTAAGCAGCCTCAACCTAGTGCCCATATCACAAAGGGGAGTGTCAACCCATACGTCACAACCAAGCCTAACAGGTTAACAATTCCTTCTTCAAGACTCATTCACGTTAAACTACTCATTCTTATCCAATATGAAATCAAAACACAAGCTAAATAAGTTAAAAAAAAATCAAACTATACTGAGACCTATTCTTTCCAGCAATCAATCTAGTAAAAGCCGTATGCGAGGTGATATTAGACAGCGCACGTACACACATTGAAGATAAATACAGAGAAGATGAAACAATAGAAGCATTGACATCCTCCGGCAATACCAAACTTGTGAATGATCGAAAAGTAAAATGCCCACAAACTCATACAAATTTTAGCACACACACACACATAAAAAGATGGGATCAATTCCAATAAAATTGAACAGTTCATCCAACATAAGAAAGCAAACACAGTTGGATAAAAACTGCGATACTACAAATTTCTGCAAAGTTGCAAGCCTTAATCAAGAACGGAATGCAAACTTACGCCGCTCGTTGTCGAGAGGCCTGAGAACCTCTCCGATGATCTGCCCAACACTCTGAAGCGATTTCAAATCATCCTCAGTTTTAGCAAAATCCTTCTTCGAAGACCGCAGGCTCTCCCTCACTGCAACCACCGCCACAATTTCCACAACTCAATCACAAAAAGCCCCCAACTTTCAAAAAAATCCACAATGATTAATACAACAACAAACCTAAACCTCTATCTACATCACCAAATCAAAAAATTCGACACCACCGACCCAACCAAACCATCAAATACCACCACAGATCTGCCCATAGCCGAAAAAAGATCCAGTTTTTCGGCCGCCAAAAACAAAATTATCGCAAACAACACAGTAAACAGTGGGGATAAAAAAAGAATCTGGGGATCGTTAGGGATGAGAGCGGACCGTTTCTGACGCGGGAGTCGAGCTCCTTGTGCTGGAGGAGCTTCTTCCGGTAGTCTGCCACCGCCGATCGGCGGCGGGAAGCGTCATCGCCGTCGGCCATGTCGTCCCCAGCGCTTGTAGGCTTGCTTGTAGGGGACGGATGTTGAGAGCTTCGAGGGCGGCCATGAAAGGTCTGGTTGGAGCTCTATTTAGGTTTGAATTTTGGGAAATTATAATAAAATCCTTAAAAGTTTACGTATTTTTATAAACACCCTTAGTTTAGTGATTATATTATATATAGAGAGTTGGCATGTAAACATTCATTCTACGTGCCCATGAGTGCGTAACCGAGCTAAGTTTATTTGCAAGTTTTTTACATTTGGTTTGGTTTGTATTCATTAATTTTATAATTAAAAAAATATTTAGCTTGAAATAGATAAAATCGTTTAACAATAAACAGAGCTGGAGTAAAAGAGTGTTCAGGTCGGTTCGGCTCGAAACTCAAACTCGATGAATTCAAACTCGATAAAATATTCGGCTCGACTCGGTTTATAAATACTATTAACGTCACATTGAACTTATATAGTGTTCAAAAAAAAATTTTGATTTTATATAAGTCAAGCATATAAATATTCACTATACTCGAACTCGGCTTGAGTTCGGCTCGAACCAAGCCCCAACATTATAAATTTTAGACAAGTTCGGCTTGACTCATTTACATTAAAGCTCAGCTCGACTTATTTTATATCAAGTCAAACTCAAGCATACCTTTGCTTGTCTTGGCTCGACTCATTTACACCCATGTCTATACCTTCCACTTCAAAATTTGGTTAAATATTAATTTTTTCACAAATAATTATCTGTTTGATTTTTCTCAATTAATTAGCATAAAATTAAAATTATTTTTAAAAAATATTTGAATAAAAAAATACTATATTATAATGGAAAATTTTAAAAAATAAAATTAATGTGCTTTAATTTTAATAATTATCAATGATAATTTAATAATAAAATTTAAAAGTATCATATTTACTAATCAATTTATAATTATTGTCGATATGTTAGTTGGTCATTTGGTGAGATAAAAGAGTGTTAATGTTTGATTTATTTTTATTGGTCATAATCAAAAAATTATATTTGGGTTGACACAGTTTAAACATGGCCACTTGAGCGTCCATGCCCACCCTTAATTATACAACCCATGCTTTGTAATTTATACATTGGACTATAATGTCTACTTTTTTTAATTTTTTTTTTAAAATTCTAATATGAAATATTTGCCAAAAACAATTGTTTATGGTAATTACACAGAGAAAAAAAAATTAAATTTGAACTAAACAATGTTTTAAATTCTGATTTGATATATTTACCAAAAATAATTATTTACATTAAGACTCAAAGAAAACAAAATTAAATTTGGACTAAACAAAATTTGTCTAAATCTTAAAATCTGATTTAAGTAATCGACGAAAAATTTCAGAATTAAAAGCTGAATAGCTCAGAGTCAACAAGGAACATTAAATCAGCCCGGGATGAAAAAATTTATAGACAAAATATCTTCTTTAAAATTAGTTATTGCTACGCATTCTTGCCCAAAGACACAGCATACCTAAACTTACATATCTAATCGGGTAAGAATTTCTTACTTAAATGTTTTAGGGTACGCTTAAGGTTTTAAACGAATCGAACTGAGCCAAGCTGAGCTCGAATCGAGCCAAACGAATATATATACTTAATTTGTACTCGAATTATATATGATCAAAGCTTTTTTTCCAATATTATATAAATTTAATGTGACATCAATAACATTTACAAGCCGAGTCGAACCAAATATATTTTCAAATTTAAACATATCAAATTCAAATTTCGAGCCAAACTAAGCCAAAGACTCCTTAGCTAAGCTTTATTTATTATTCAATAAATTTATCTATTTCAAGCCAAACATTTTTATTTATTTTTACTTTTCACCTCAATCCTACAAAGGTTGTGAATAAAAAAAATTTTAACTAGGATTTACATAATTACAAATAATTCTAATGCCGCCTTACCCCTCATCGAAGATTGAATGAAAAATTATGTACATAATTAATATAATTTTTATTTTGAAAATTCAATCCACAACTGAAAAAAAAATCAATTCAATTAATTACATCTAAAAGATAACTTGGTGAAATAATATGTTACATCAGTTTCATACGGACTTGAATCGGAACAAATTACAATAAGATCATAACAAAACAATTTCTCAGTATTAGTGGATCATCCTAACTACGCCTCAGGTCCCTGTCAACAAGAGAACATAACAAAACAATTTCTCGTCTTGCGGAGGTTCAGGAAGAAAATGAGTCTCTCATTGCCTCTTCCCTCAATTTTTGTCTTTCATTCATCCAGCAAAACAATGCAAAATGATTTTCTTTTTTTTGAAAAAAAAAACTGGTTGAATGGGATCTTCTCTGCAACATTTAGACATGCATTGAAAAATGAAAAACATTTGGACTGAAATGCCAAGTCAGCCTGAAACAAGCCAACTAGGTCTCCAGTTTTCTGGAGGAAATAAGCTCAGAGGTGAACAACCTGTGTAAGCATTTCTCGTGAAATTTGGGAGTATGACCACCCAAAAAAACAAAGTTATGTACAAATAAATTGAAATAAAATAAACTCGGAGCATTTGGGATGGAAAAAATACTCCGTTTGTGCCTCATCTGTACCTTCAAATCGCCTTCCTGTCACCAAACATGGAAGCAGTCATTCATAAAACCCTCCTGTATCCACCCATCAAGTGTCAAGAGCGAGACCTAGTTTTTCCCTTTGATCTTTCTAATACTTCCTTCAGGACTCCAGCTATTCTACTTGCCATGTGTTGTTCCATAAATCTCTCTTTCACCCTTTCATATCCCCTCTTTCCCATGGTCAGCCGGCGTTCAACTTGTGTAGCCATTTTCACAATGTTTGAGGCGAGTGCATTGACCCCCTCTTTTCCCGCAGGGTGCATCAGCCCAGTTGATTTATCCACAACAATTTCAGTGGTACCCCCAGCAGCAGTTCCCTGGCATTATTCATGATGATGGGCAAAAAATATCATACTCACCGGCATCAAGATAGTGAAGTGGTAACTAAAACATGTTGAACCATAAGAAAAAGAACTTGGTAGCTACAGATGCCATTCTCTGAGGTGGGTTACTTGATGCAGAATAATTTTTAAAAAAAATGTAAAATTGGTAGAAGCTGCCAATAAAATATATACAATCTTCATAATCATAGAAAGTATC
>JAVDBV010079404.1:0-14144 GCA_032619315.1 Piper longum | reverse complement strand
GGTTGAGGGTAAGTTAAAATTATAGATGGATACACTACAATCACAAGGTCTACGGATTAGTTGAGCAAAATAGAGTCCATGAAATATAATTTTAGTAAGACAAATATGAGGAAGAACTCTTTTATCCATTTAAAGAACTAGGAGTTACCATAGAAGGGGCATTTTTTTATGAGAATGTCAAGCATAGAATTGTAGTTAGATGGCTAAAATTGAGAGTTGGTTTTGGGGTACTATGTGATAAACATGTTCCTATGAAATTAAAAGGTAAATTTTATATAAGAGATATTCTCTCGGCACTACTTTTGGAATAGAATGCTAGGCAATAAAATAAAAGCATATTGAAAATTTGAGTATGTGAGATGTGATGTTGAGATAGATGTGTGGAAAATCATATACAGATTGAATTCTCAACAACATTATACCCGTGCACAATTAATAGTTATACCAATTAAGGAAAAAATGAAAGAACACACGTTGTGTTAGTTTGGGAATGCACAAAGACATCCTTTAGAGGGTGCTTTTAAATATATTAAAATAGGACATGATAGGCCTAAAAGAATATGAATTGAGCTAACAAATAAATACGAAAATTTTGAAGCCAAACGATTATACTGCCTACGACAAGATGAAGTGGAAGGAAAAAATCTGCAACATTACCTCAATTCTTTTGGTTGAGGGATGATAATAATAAATTAATAGGATAGGTGGGCCCCACACGCATAAAAATTAGGTTCAAACATATTTATTACTAAGAAACATCCTAGGTTTTATGATGATGGGGTGAGAGAAGATAAATATACTTATTAGTGATACATAATCTACGAATTGTTCCTTTGGGCCGACATATTATAAGGATGGTAATCTAAAATTCATCACCTATTCTGGTATTAATTTAATTTTTCCATTACCAGATGAAAATGAGGTAAATATTAGTTTACAAATTTAAACTTTTGTTCTTTTAATTTATCTTGTTTCTGTTCACATTTAACTCGTTGGACCACTCTCTCTGTCTCTCTCCTCCGTCCATCCTACCTCTTCCCTTCCCTAAAAAATCAATTAGTTGAATTGAACCTTTCAAATAAAACATGAACTTCCCCAATCTCTGTCGACTTTCCTTTCGTCAATATGTACTCTTCAATTGTATATCAGCTGTTATCAAAACATAGTATACAAAATAAGTCATCTTATATACAAGTTTGTTTTACCATATCGCTTTTTTTATATTGTATATATATCTTGATGCGGTTTTTGTAGACAAATATACTAATATATAGTGCACGCAAGCGAAAGGCAAACAGTAGTAGAACATAAGCATATGATTATTGCATCTCTTATTTGAAGTGATACAGTTTTATGCTAATACCCTCTCATTTCCATAAAATGACAAAGATTTGAGGAATTGCTTGTCAGCATGTAACCGGTAATATATACAAAACACCAATTATCAGCATGTGGGTCCCATTCGGTCGCTCTTTTAAGAGCGTTTATTTTTTATCAATGATGTTTAAATTGTTATGAATCTTTAATTTGCCACCTCGGACTAAATTTTTGGAACGGCAAGCCGAGCCCTGCTCCAAGAGTGCCATAACCGAATCCAAAAATCAAAATCCAAATCCAACCTGAATCCGAAAATTATATTTATTTTATTTACCATATCCATATCCAGCTCCAATATGTAAACCCGACAATTAGATAAACTATAATAAAATATTATTTTTAAATATTTTAAAATATAATTTTATAAAATATCACCTATTCAGATCAGATCCGGGTTGGATGATCCCAAATCCATATCTGATCAGAATATTTTTTGATATATTATATAGCTGAAAAATCCGAACCTAAAGCCGATCCGAAATTGATTTGGATCGGAAATAAATGGATCAGATACAGATTGGATTCGAGGATATAAGATATCCAAACCATTCCCCAACTTGCTCAAGTGTTGTGTTGGTGATGAGACTTCTATTTTAATATGAGATATGAAGAATGCTGAGAAAATTGTAGTGAAGCATATCTTAAAGCTGCACTAGGAGTTTGAGATCAAAGATATAATGAGCTACTTGAAATCTCTCCATTCTAATGTAGTTTGAGCTCATGTATTTTTGCTCCTACATTCTTCTCCCACATCTCAGCTTTTTCTTTTTCCCATGGACTATGACAGCATTGATCTTTCTAGACAACAATATATGCAACAGTTGTTCAATTCACTTGATCTCCACATTACTGTGAGCATTAATTTCTGTTACATGTAATTATCATTCTCTGAATGCTAGAAAATCCGTACTGGAGAGGAGGCTAGTGTAGCAAATCATGCAACTATCCAGGGCAATCCCTTAACTATGGAGTAACTGGACAATCAAAGTCACCATATATACCACAGTAGCTTCTTTAAAGTCAATCAACACAAACTCGAGGAGACAAAGCACAGAAAAGCTTCACCACAGAGGCGTTGTATGTAATGTAAAAGAATTTCTAGCAATTGCTGGTACACATGTCGAAGCCTTGAAGGTACTTGCGTGGGGCTGTCATGGAAGATATTTGAATGGCTACTTGTAATTGTCTCATATTGAAGTTTGATTTCTCATCTGTTTTCTAAATTCTCTCATGTCTTGTTTCTTTTGCTGACAGTAAACACAGTAGTAGTTCATGTTCACCAAATGCTAAAGGCTATGCACAGCTTAAGCAGAACTTTTCTTCACCAAGAAATTATCTGCGATGGTTTCTAAATTGTCTCATTATAAGGTCAGAAAGAATGTCTGCCCAGATGTCTGGCAATCCTGGAAGGCACCAATGTATGCAATCCTGATCACCAAAGGTGGACAATTTATGTTCTTTTCTCCACCAAGATGCTGGATGGGCATCGACTCTAAACTCGCTCAAGCGTGTCAGATCCAACAATTTGATACCTGTAGTCCAGAAAGCCAGTTCCTTTTCAACCATACTGCTCACTTCTCTTGATAACCAGTAACTCTCATCAAATATCCAAGAATCAAGCTGCAAATATTCCTTGGTTCAATCTCAATTCCATTGTGAAAAGAAAGGTTTTTAATCATTAGCCAGCACCAGGTTTTCGATGCCAGCAAAAAAAGCAATACGGAACATCTGTTATAAAATATAAGAACGCTTGGAAGGAAAAGGGGCATAAGACTTGGCATAATCTATAAGTAAGAAATCATACCTCGGATATATTAAGAGGCCTACTAAATAAGCAACCTCCGAAGAAATGTTGAGGGTCCCTGTAATAATGAATGGGAGATTGTGTGTGCCAAAAGTTGAGGGTACCTCTTCTAACCCTTCTTCTTATGTAAGAAACTGTTCTGGCCGAAAAAACAAGGTCATGAGGCAGAGTATAGTTATATGGGGGACGCTGCAACACGTCAGTGATGAGTGGCGTACCAGTTGCCATCAGTGTATGTTTCCACCTAAACATTGTACCACAAAGATGAGCAAAGTTGTTCAGGAATAACCTGATAGAAAAGATGAACTTAGACATAAGCAAGCTACCCCAAAACATGAATTTTGGCATCCACAACTATGAATGTGCATTCCTAACCAATAAGAACAACAATATTTAAATCCCAGAACAGCAGAGAGGAATCACATTACCGATGCTCACCAGTGGTTTCCCAATGATTGACCCCAGCTTGCCATATCTATACAATGCAAAGCATGCATTTGTTAGTATACTTTCTTACAATCTTCCACTGGCAATTTTTTTTTATGAAAAATTGATCTGATTATACATAAAATTAACTTCAAAGAATTACAAACGTACTCATAGGTAGCAAGAGAAGCAGCTCGGAGGTAAGCCACAGTAACATTGAACTTGGGGAAGTAAGCTCCTCTCCACACTCCCCTCTTCCAAATTCTGGCCCCACCATCTGCTGTGTGGAGGATGCAAGCAAGAGAAACCATAAAGTTCTCGCTCACGGAGCCTCCAATGAAGCCAATGCTCCTGTTCTTCATGACATGCAGAAACAAATGGGGATGAATTTGCGGAAGGGAACAGTTTGCCGGCACCTATCTCCAAGAATTGAGCAAGGTCATGTTGGCTCGCTTGTTCTTCAAGCAGTTCCATTCTCTCCGGTGGAAGGGACAGTCTGCTTTATACAGTGGACGATAGCTAAGAACCTGCTCCCACTTCCCTCTGAACAGGTTACATTCCTGATGAGGGTTTGGGAAAGGGAGATGGAATATATGGTTTTCCTGAGTTTTTGGGCTGCGAGGGAGGAACTTTGCGGCTATGAAGAAGTAGATCAAACATAGAGCTTGCACTAACAAAAACATGCGGATCCAGAGCGACATTTTTTCACAATACAGTCCACTACACAGGAAGAGAACTTGAAACAGATTCCTTCTCTTGGAAATAATCAACCCTGCAGGAAGAGTGTTGCTCAACCCCCAAAAATTTGGAAATTGTTGCTAAAATACATGAATCAGTTTGGTTTAATGCCTGATTCGTCAAGCAAATAGATTGGGAAACCCTAGAACAGATTGCTGCATATTTGCAAACCTCAAACTATTCTCAGTTTGCGAATAACGAAACACCAATTTTTCCAATCCTAGAACAGCTATGATACACACTTGCATCCTCTAACTATTCTCAAATTTCAAAGAACAAAACACCAATTTTACTTAGATTACATGCATTGCTGACCAAAATTCATGTAAAAACAGCATAAACCAATTTCTATTGGCACACATTTCGCCAAATTGACTAGTCCATCAAGAATATCCATCAAGGACATGCATTACTTTTTTGTGGATTGCGTCACACAAATGTCTAAACGAAAATACGAAGAACAGAATTGCACAATACCATTTCACTTCAATAAGAAGCCACGCAGTTCGTAGAACATATTATGCAATATCGCACCAAATACCAGCCGAATTCCTCAAGAACATTCATGGAGACACACACAAAACAAAGTTTTATCCCAGGCTTCACAAGAGCTCAACACAAAACCCCCATTTCAACCGCCAAGAACGTCTACAAAACACATTTCTTGAATCAACATGTATAAGATACGTGTAGGCAAGAAATGCAAATTCGAAGCACGGATTGAACGAGCTTGATTCTGAACCAAAAAAGAGGTGAGAACGAGTACCGAATCGGCTGTTAGAGCGGGAACAAGATCAACAATCGTCGGAGCACGTCGCCGGAAAATTTTCTCGGTCGGGGGATTTACCTGCCGGCGGCGAGGGGTCCGGCGACTGGTTTTGTCGCGTGGAAATGGGCGGGAAATGCGGAAGAAGATGGTGGTGAAGTGAACAACTCGGGCCATCTTTCCAACAGAAGAGGCCCGACCCGTTAAATCGAACCAGCGTGCTCGATCGATTTCGATATGGCTCGGCTCTGTTTAAATTTAAATAGGAATTAATGCTTGAGTTAGACTCACATGGCATATGCTTGACTATGCTAAAAATTAAATGTTCACTCTTATTAATAAAAAAAATTACAAATCAGATAAAAAAGTATTAGAGGACTCGACGAATCATAATACAACATAAATTTTAAAAATCATATTATTATAATCTATGTCATTCAAATTCGACAATATTTTAAAATTTTGAATCGTTTGCAGTATTTCTCATTATTCAATAAAAGTTTAGAGAGTTTATCTCTTACATAAGCCACACACAGCTAGTGAAACATCTTACCTAGTTTTATACAATATGTTTTTGGTCTTGCAATCCTCATATCTAGGGGTGCTAAACGAATGAGTGAGCCGAGTTCGACTTATGTTCGAGCACGGCTCTAAATCGAATGAGTTTTAAACATACATGTTTGAGTTCGACTCGAATATTTTTTACGTGTTCGAGCTCGACTCGACTCGAATAAACTTAAACTGTTTGATTTTTTCGTTTTTCTTCCCCAATCTGCTCTCGCTCGCCTCTACTAACGGGTCTCGGTTGATTTCCTTTCCTTTAGCTACTCAGATGTTTCAGTTCGCTAAGTTTGAAAAGTCCAACCTATCATCTCAACTATCTCACTTCTTTACTAGTTATTGTAGATAAATAAATATAATTAGTTATAATTAAATTTATTTGTATATTATATATATATATAATATAAAAACTATATTATTATATTATTTTATCGAGTCGAGTTTGAGTCGAGCTACGAGTCGAGTTCGAGTCAAATTTGAGTTATACCTGAGTCGAGTCAAGTCGATCACGGCATTGTTCAAGCTCAGCTCGTAGGATTCGAGTTCGAGTTCGAGGATTTAAATGTTGAGTTTCAAGTCAAGTCGAACCGAGCCAAACGCCAAATGCTTACGAGCTAGCTCGTTCAATTAGCAGCCATACCCATATCTGAGTCCAAACAAACAAGAAATTTGGAAGATTATGATAAACTTTGCCAAGAATTCAATGATCTAGATTCTAACGCATGACCATTTCATTAATTTGTGATATTGCGAGAAAATGCACTATTTGCTTTTTAAAAAGGAATTTCAGCTTGTTAAAAAAAATAGATAAATGGTTGTTTTGTAGTTTTGTTTGTATTTATTCCTTTAACCCCAACTTGGCCAAATAATTGTTGATTTCAACTTAAACTACTTGCCTAGTTTGATTAAAGTATTTTACCTTAACAAACATAAACCTCATTCCCTTTCACTTTTACAAAGCCATTGAAGTATTATTCCATTTGATGCCTAAAATTGATGCATGGGTACATAGATCATGGTTTAGGATTTAATTAGAATCCATGCCGAGTGTAAGGTTTAACTTCTAATTCCAACCTTCCTCTTTTTTCGGGCTTGAAACCATCCATGCAAGAGCATTAACGGATCGAGTTTACAAAATCATCTAAAAATTTTTTTTACGATTATATCATAACCACAAGACATTGAGGAAATAATAAATTAAAATGGACAAACATTATACAAAATTGTAAATTTTCCAATTGTCATGAACATACCGGTATAACGAAAATGGTGGCCATTGCCGCGGAAATGATATCGTCTTTCCCTAGAAGCGCTATTCATTTGTTGATTCTTGACCCTCTTCATCTTTCCTCTGAGCTTTGTAGTTTCAATGCAAGCTAAGAGCCACACAGTATTGTCCTTCCGTGGCACTGCATCCTCTACTACTCCGTCTGCAGGAATTCGCTCCATCGTCGATGGTGCAAGCACATCGGAAACAACAGCAGTAATGCCGTCGGCCTTGCCGCCGGGGTGAGCAGTACTTCGGCCAGCCTCAAGTTTCTTCACCATGAATGGTGTAACAAAGCTGTTATCCTTCGACACCCACAAGGCCATATATCCTACAAGTTGTGCAGTGAGCTGCGGCTCCATTCCATTCTTCTTAGCTTGCATCACTGCCGAAGCTACTTCCTCATCAAAATTAGGAAAGTTAGGAAAGATGCCGCACTAAATGGGATAGAGTAAATCAAAACTGATAAATAAGAGTAGACATGCAAAACTGATAAAATAATGAAGGTAAAAGTAGAAAACAATATTAAAGCACGTAGAATTTGACGAGATTCGAAATTTTCAGCTTGTAATACACCTGAATATTGAAAATTTTTCATTATATTCAAGATATTACACCTCTTCAAACCAAAATGCTTCTTGCAATCAGCACATGAAACAGTGCTTAAAACAGCTTTTTATAATAACTGAAGCGCCATGTTCACGACGGCGTTTGGCCATATTTTTGCTTAGCTTGCATTACTTCATAAGCTATTTCCTCATCAAACAAGTTGTCAAATAGTCCATCTGTTCTGCTACAATCGCACCTCCTTTCAAGTTTGCAACCAAAGGTTAACTAGATTAATGGCATGCAACACAATGATCATAATGCCTTAGAACAAATAATCAACCAAACTAATTTACTTGTGCATCTTTTGGATTCTTGGCAGCACGTCCGAGCTGTACTGGGCAGTTGAAAGATGAACACTGCTTGGAACAATGATAGATGACCTTTCCTGATCTTACCACCACAAAGCTACTATCACCAATGTTCACTGATCATGAATCAAACAAGAAAATGATTAGTACTTCGGGTAAATGAATATACATATTCTGTTCATATAATATAAGATGTGGTCTAACTCAAATCAAAGTTTTCTTAAACAGTATCAATAATATTTAAGCGTCTTTAATTTTACACCTAGACAAACATAAGAACAATGTTTCAATGGTGTATGTTTTCTTTGCAGATATTTCAAAATTTGAACCAAAAGGCCAAAATTTTGTTAAATTGCAATCTAACGTTACTTGTTCTATATGTTCACCCAATAAATTAAAAAATAGCAAATGACAGAGAACATATCAATGAACATGCCTGGCCTTTGAGAGAGATGATGCATGCAGTGGAGGCACCTTGAACAATGGTTTTATCAAAAGCCGCCTTCATCACCTCCAGGGGAACGCTCTCAAAGTCTTTGTGCTTGCAACAAGGCAGCTTGAACATTTCGGCAATGGCAGTGTCTTTGTGTTTATTTTTTATTTTTTGGTAATTTATCCTTATATGAACAGTTATAATGGAACCAAATGATCAGGTCGTTATTATTAACTTTCGGTTCGATTCAGCCTCCAGAAAATGTTATAACCCATGCCCATGTCTCTTCAACCTATCAAGGGGGATATATTTTCATGCTCAAATCGACGTCCACTTTTACCTCCACATGAACATAAAAATGCCCACTTAATGGTTAAATATATAGTGAGGATGCAGATGAAGACGCCAACTAACAGTTGCCATGGCCAGTCCTAAACTATCATCAGTTTTCCATTCATGCATGTAAATCTGATGAATATTCTTCATCAACCTCTTCCCGGGAAGAGTGCTACATAAATCTGCCAAACTAGCTGCCAATGGCAGACAGTTTGATGTAGCTTTAGAATGAAATGCATCCCCATTGTGTTCAGCTAACTGACCTCTCACACGAAGTTTTCAAATCAACACTCAATGGTACTTTGGTGTTGTGACACATGAAGTTACGTTGTACAAATCTGCTTCATTTAGCTCTCTCTATATTCTTTGATTGGACCTCCTGAGACCCACCAATCACTAATGGCCAAATTCAGTACTCATGCTATGCTCCAAATCTAAAATCCGGTACCCTTTATATCTAGTGGACTTGTGACGAACATATCAAATTATTAGTTAGGGGCGGCATACAAGAAGTAGGCTTCTCTAGCTAAAAATTTCCGGAGGTTAATATGTTATGTATCTAATCACATTATAAAGTCACATAGAATATTTGAGGTATTTTCACCTTGAGTGTAAATTCCCAAACATATTGCTACATTGTGTCACCTGAATTTTTTTCACATGTGTATCATTAATTTGACCAACAATGGAAGAGCTCTGATGAAGCTTTACAAATTTATTGATTGTAATATTCTTTATAACGAAGTTTATCCTATTAATAAAACCAATAAAATTAGGGTTTGGTGGGCAGCTCCAGATTAGTGATCTCAATTATTCTAAAACTTTTGCCTTTGTAATGTTGTATTCAGGGATGCATGCATGCCGTCCCGCGGGCTCCAGATTTAATTAGGCATGTCCCGCGGGCTTCATTTAGCTCTCTCTATATAATTCGTCCGAAGATCATTCATTTGATATTAATTAATTAATTAAGAGAATAATTAGTGTCGCCAATAGCCTGATACTCTTATGTAATATAAATTTAATAGTAGTCGGTTAGATTACAAGGAGAGTTAGATGATAAAAGTATTTTTATCAATATCATAAAAAAAATTACAACCATATGATTTAAGTGGGGGGATATATTTTAAAGTTGTTGACATTTTAATATTAGATGTAGCTGATACTAAGCATCGTGATTAATATTTAATTGGTTCTAAAAAAAAGGCATTAATTAATTTCATCATAAAAAAAAAGCCTTACTTCCCTGCTCCCCCTCATCTTTTACACTCTTCCTACTCCTATAAGGTCAAGCCTGCTCTCCTCTTTTCTACACTCTCCCACTTCTCTTCTCTAGAAGGTGAACATGGAGGGTGGTGGCCTGGGAATGGCTCGTGAAGGAGGTGATATTGCTTCGAGGCCAGCGATCGGGTTTCCGTTAGGGTCAGCACTGCTGCTGCTGGCCATCTTCTGCCTCAGCGGCGCCTTCTCCTGCTGCTACCATTGGAACAAGCTGAAAACCTTCTTCCCCTGCGGCCATCGTTCTATTCCAGCCGCCTCCTTTCCCTCCTCCCCCATGGCCATTCCTTCTCCATGCATGTCTTCTCCCTTCCTCCAGGTGATGATTCTTTCTTTGTAAGCTCCTAAGCCAATGGTAAATGTTATTATTAATTAGTGATGCAAAAGTTGTGATAAATATTTGTATGAAGTAATTGACATGTTAATTATTACCACCTTTACTAAAATAAAATTACATGTTATTAATATCGAACTATTATACACCATTTATCACGACAACAAAAATTCTACCTCGTCGGCTAAATAGTTATGACATGCATTTCTTGCATGAATTATTTTATTATGAATGTACAGGACAAAAAGTTGGAAGAGAGATTGAGCTTACCCGTTGTTATGCCCGGTGACAGTTTCCCAAAATACATAGCATGGCCTTGTCAACCATCACCAAGAGCTCTAACAATGGAAAAAATGGATCTCCATGCAAGTTCATTGCCCATCTCTTCCATCGTCTGATTAAAAACCGACCATTTTTCTAAGCATATTGTGTTTCATTAGCTCATATGATTTTACTCGTCGTAATAATTTGATGGCTCCTCTGTTTATGAATGCTTTCGATTACAACTTAATTGTACTTAAAAACGAAATATGATCTTCCCTTTTTTTTTCAGAAAAACCAGTGTCTATGCTATAAACTACCAACGGAGTTTTATTACAAATTAACATCATTGCCTTCCTCTTTTATTAATAAATTATTATAGTTTATCTCCACACTTAATTATATTCTATTTTTAAATTTAGAATATATCTCTAATTTTTACAGCATATAATAAAGAAGTATTTTGCCTATAATAAAAATAGAATTCAACATTGGCCTGCAACTAAAAGTAGGATTTTTAACTAATCAAAATTAAATAAAAAAAAATAAATTAAATTATTACATTTTATCTTCTATTTGAATGTATTTATCTTTAAAATCCAACATAGTTTATATCTAAAATATTAAATTATTATAATACATCTTATTATTTAATGAAAATTTATTTATAAAATTAAAATTCATCTATAATATAAGTCATGCATATTGTGACATCTTGCCTAGTATCATATAAGGCCAGGTGGTAATTATTGGCTTGAATGGAGGACACATGTTATTATGGTCAAGTATCACCATTAACATTTATTAACTTTTTTCAATAATCAATCGCACGCTGTTATGTTGATGGGCCGGGCCATTTGATTGGATACAGCCATATATACAGGCTAATGTTAAGCTGTTTGGGCCTAATTGAGCCCGGCTGGTTGTCAACACCATGCTAAGCAAAGCCTCACCATGCTTGCCACGTCTACCTTAATAATTGAATAAAAGTTAAAAATCACGATCCAATAAAAATAGGAAGTTTGACGAATCAAAATATTAAAAAAAATTAAATAAAATTATTATAACCTATATTCTCATTCAATTAGAAGTTGTCTTTAAATCATTATAGTATATTTCATTATTTAATTAAAATTTATCTATAAAATTAGAGTCAATCTCTAATGCAGGCTACACATGGCACAATATCTTACTTAATTATTTTCACTTCCTATTTATCATTTTAGGTGAAGACCTAATATACAACTTTCGTTGACTAGCCACCTAAGGTTCAAATGTACAATTAATAAAAATATAAAAAAATTAAATGAAATTATTATAACTTATATTCTCATTCAATTAGAGGTTGTCTTTAAATCAGTGTAGTCTATCTCATTATTTAATAATAATTTATTTATAAAATTAGAGTTTATCTCTAACAGACTACACATGGCAGAATATCTTGTTTAATTATTTTCATTTTTTATTTATCATTTTACATTGGTGAAGACCTAATGTACAACTTTTATAGATTAACCACCAAAGGTTCAAATGTGCAATTAATCCTAATTCAAATTTGTCCTTGAATTTCTTTTCTTTTCTTTTTCCCCCACAAGAAATCGTCAAAATGAATCAACTGGAAAAAAAAATTAGTTATTGTTCCTTTTTTTATAAGAAAAAATGATATTGTAGTGCACCCATCGTAATTTGTAATGCTCGGAACATAAAACCGAGCTCCAATGAAAAGTAGGAGATTCACTAATTAAAATACATCAAAATAAAAATAGATAATAAATTATTATAATTTTTTTTATTTAATTAGATTTATCTCTAAAATAATAATTTATCATCTCCTTATTAAATTTAGAGCTTATCTGCAGAATAAAAGTTTATCTAAGCAACGCATGACATGGCATCTATACCTAATTTGTATTATTATTATATATATATAGAGAGAGAGAATGAGGGAGGTGTACTAGACTTGTGACATAAATAAAGATCAGACTATTTGAGAAAACAAATGTTCATGTGTGGATATATCATGGCATGTGTTATAGATGTAGATGTTTAGAAATATATTCTAGGAGATAGATTATAATGATTTATTTTACTATTTTTATTTTTGCTGCATTTTAATTGAGGAAATATCATAATTTTAATTAAAATTTGATATTGGGCACCCTTTTTATCAATGTCAATTTAATAAGAGGTTGATTAGATTCCCGTTAAGAAATTGAACAACCAGAAGGCGAGAGGCCTCTCTCACCGAAGATATCTTGTGATATTTCATCAAAGATCATCTATGGTTTCATGTCTCTTCCTTAAAGTTTGCTATGGATAGGGTTGGGCACGACTCAACCTCGTTTAATTTTAAACTCGATCTTAAAAAAATCAACTTGACTTTGATTACAATAAATCTGATTTCAAGTTATATCAAACTCGACTCGTTTACAATAGATCTGATTTCAAGTTATATCAAATTTAATTTGGCTTAAAATTTGTCTCGAGTCCATTCGATGTTTAATATAAATCTTTAGAAATTTTTTTTCTTTAACAATATATAAATAATATAATATTAAAAATTATAATTTGGCATAAAATAATTAAATCAAAGTAATCTGATAGTTATTTTATGACTATTAATCATACAAAATATTATTTATATTTTATAAAAAAATAATTCAAACTTATAGTTATGAAACTCAAACAAAAGCAAAGCATGTCTCAAATTCGATCAAACTCCATTCGAACTTAAACTAAAATAACCTAACTCAAAATCTTATAATTGGATACTGATCTCGAATTGGCCAAAACTCGTCTGACTCAACTCGTCTCGCGCAGGGGCAATGGAGTCTCTCCTCGAGTGTCAGGTTGACATGTTCTTCGTTGTCTCTACGTCTCTGTTTCTTTCACGTTCTCTTGGCAGCACTCTCAGTTTTGGTCAAGTTGTGAATTATGGCATACCTCTTTGGGATTGGTGCTGTCTTGGTGTTACACCATTTTGCAGTATTGGTGTTCATTTTACTTGGGAAGTGAGAAATTGCCAGCCGTAGGATTGTTTGTGGGTGTCAAAGTTCTTGCTCGGAACTGACTTTCCCCGCAGAAGTCAAGCAAATGCTGCTAGCTAGCCTTCTCCATGTGCCTGCTCTTGAGGGAAGGGATGTTCTGTAGAAGATGTTGGGTTTGTCACTTGTGGCAAACAAGATCAGCGACTTCAGAATATAATCTGAAGCATTGGACTTGCATATATATCATATTGGTATTTTTAACCAATCTACTTTGTATCATAGGATAGTAAATTAGTATTAAAATATGGCAAATGGGTATCTTTTGGCGTTATGGATAGAGTATATAGGATTGGACATTGTTTTATGGGGTGGGAAATTCTAAGCCATTCCTGCAAGGAGCATGGCATTCATTTCCGATGCATACTGTATCAGAGGTGTTGAAACTTTTGAAGGTCTAAAGTGCAAAGATATCTGAACTTTTTGGTCATCTCACCAGCAGGAGGTGATCCATCTTTACTCTTTTTCCTCCAAATCAGGAATTTGACTTGTAGAATAGCCTTATAAAAACATACATGTTTATCACTAGGGGTGTAAACGAGCCAAGCCTGCTTGCGAGCTTTTTGCGTTCGGCTCGGCTCGGCTCGGCTCGTGCTCGTGCTCGT
>JAVDBV010079403.1:0-15154 GCA_032619315.1 Piper longum | reverse complement strand
TCTTAAGATGATGATGCGATTTCTATATGCATGGATGAATGTACAAAAATCATGACATGCCACTACATAGATGACATGCAAATCAATTCACACACATCAACACAATTGCGACAAAATCGAAAAGAAAATTCTGAATAAAAAAACACAGAACCTCCCCTGAAAGTGCAATTAGGGCCATCCTATCAAAATACTATATACAAACATATATCCATATCAATAACTTCATTCACAGAATATAATTTATTGTGTACTCATTCTCAAGCTTGGGTCTCAACCCACCTGTACATTCTTTCCACAATTCACGTCATATCATCAAGTCATTGCATTCAATCATCAACATATTATCATCTCCCAATATTTTCTCACGTTAATTTCAATGTAAATAAATCATACATAAAATATTAAATATTCAATCATCAAAACATGTGTGTATGCAAAAGACCTCACTGCTCCTCTGTCCAAGCTGACACTTCCATCTCATATTTGTCACCTACATATAGTACAAAACCGTCAGTAACGAGCGTTACCGGTCCAGAAAATAACTAATATCAAACTGGCACAGGACAGCTAAACCTCCTGTTGAATAAAAACCATATAATTCCTCAAGAAACTCTCATAAGGGCACTAATGGGAGCAGTCGCTCTCGAGTCGACAACATCCCCTTTATATCTCATTCTCTTTCCTTGGCCATCTCATCTATTGCGTCTTGCATCAAATCTCATTCTCGTCCATCTCAGCCCTCTACATCCTCCATATTACTTCTAGCCTTGAGCCGAAGGCCAAGTACTCTCAGGCAGTCGCCTTTAGTACCCTTTGAACCACAAGTGCGGACATCCACTGTACTAAACAGTACTCGTAAACCTCTACATTCTCCGGGTGTGAGGAACTCAAACGCGGAGTTAGTAAGATCCCTCGGGATGAAGTGGGTCGTCCCCAACGTCAACCCAAAGACAAACACATGCCTTATCTGAAGCCATGGCTGCCTCCCTCTTTCCATCTCTCACTGAAAACACGAAAACTATTCATATATATTGGCCTGGGTAGGGAATTTAATATAATAGACCCGAAGGCAACTTCCAGTGGATTTTTTTTTCGAAAAAATACTCGAGGGATCTCATCCTCGAGGGTTATTAATCTTGGAAAACTGTTCGGCTAAATGGCCCGAGTTAAATGGGATTAAATAAAACTCCACTTAACTCGTCCTGCAAGTAGAAAACCAAACATACGATGGAATAGAGTGTAAATTAGAGACGAGTCCTAAACAGACCTGGTAGAAGCTCCAAGCGTGTCCACACGCCTAGGCGGCGAGCTCCTACTTCGTACCTACACATCAAATCTAAAAGCCGATGCCCGCTAACTAAATGATGCATCAACTCAATAAACTTCACAAACAATACAATTATCGTCGAACAAGAAAATCAACAACCATTAGTGTATATAATTCTAAGTCATCCTATTCATACCAATTTTATTATATATCCCTAAATTATGACATGGTCAATTATCATGCTGAAATTTACTTTACCTCATTAGACCACTTAACATTCATTCATACTTAATTATACCATGTCACTTATCACTTCATCAGTAATTAGTGTTTAATCACATCAACATCAATTAATCAATCCTATCATGCTATGCTAACAATCATCAATGTGAAATAATAAACTTAAGAGGTAATTATACCTCGCGTCGTCGGCAATCGGCACGGTTAGGGTTTCGTCGTGTGTGCGTCTCTAACCTCAAATTCGGCGCTCAACGGCGTTCGAAGCTCAATCGGGTTCGACTGGATGAACTCAGGAAAAGGCCTGGCGAATTCCATCGATTCGGTTTTTTCGGCGAGTTTCGGCGGTTTTCTGGCAAATTAGTGGTTTTTTGGCAAGAGTCGCCAGCGGCGTCTACTGGTCAAATCGGGGCCGTATAGGGTACCATCGAAACCACCTCGGTGAGCCCAACGTGTCTGTGGTGTCAACGTGGCCGACGGAAGTGGCGGCTCGCCAAAAAATGCCAAAATAGGGTGGCCGCAGGGGTGGATAGATCTGGCCGACCGGGGCGGCGATCAGCAGCACTCTAGTCGGGGAAGGTCGCTAGGGGGTTGAGGAGGTCGTGGCTACCACTTGATTGCGGCGGTGGTGGTCGCCGGTGACGCGATCGGCCACGGAAGCGCGGCGCACAGGTGCGGCTTCCTCGCGTCGTGGCAGCCGGGCGACAGCTGGGAGGGCTTGGGGCGGCACAGCGACGCCGTCGTGGGGTGGAGTGGCGTCGATCGGTGACCGGGCGGCGCCAACAACGGCGGTGGCGACGTATAGGAGGTGGCGGCTAGGGTTTGGGTTGAAGGTGCCGGGGGTAAAATCTACTTGGGTGGCATACTTATAAATAAAACTTGACTCATCTCTAGCTCGAGTCAAGAATAATATCTAAATCAAAATAAATTCTAAAACAAATCCAGAAAAATCGAGAAAAATCCCAGAAAATAAAATAAACACACAACTTCCAAATGTCATGCTCTATAACTATCAACCCACCCAAACTACCCCATAACGCATCCTAATGCAGTAAACAGCCTAAAATTATTCCTACAGTCACAAAATGAAGAAATCTAAAATCAACAACTATATACCCTTATATATTCTAATAACTCATTCTCTGCTCATTCATGACGTTATCATCACATACTCAGGTACACATGACCCTCACAGCTCATACACGTGACCAGCATCGGCTCAGTACACTTGTTCTGAAACATACTCAACTCGAACCGACGGCTGAACCGATTGGCTAACGATTATAAAACCGTGACTTGAATCACAGGTTTTACAGATGCCCTTCTTCGCATTTTCTCATGTTTCTCTTATCTCCCTTGAGACTACTAATATATCATAAGCCCTCTCCTTTCCTCTATATATCTCCTGGACTTGAACAAGAAGGCTGAATACTCTCAGGCAGTAGCTTTGAGTACCCTTTGATTGACACATCTAAACATGTGCTCCATATCAGTACCTATGAACCTCCACACTTCTTCGGGTGTGAGGAAACTCAAAACGCGGAGTTGTTCGAATCCTTCTGGAATGGAACAACTCTCTCACTAGTTCAGAGCCCATTGTGACTGGCACGTGCACCTCTCATGGTGCATTTAAGTTGGTTTCACCTTCTCTCGTTCATATTATATACCGAAGGAAACTTGCGGTAGTTCATATTTTCAAAATTAGACTCAAGAAACCTCATCATTAAAGGTTATTCATCTAAAAAATTATTTGACTAAATGATTTAAATTAATTGGGACCTGATAAAATACCAACTCGTTCTGCAAACAATAAATTAAATCACAATAGAAGAAGTGATAAACAAGGGGTGAGTCCTAAATAGACCTAATAGAAGCTCCCAGTGGGGTCCGTGCCTAGACTGCAAGTTCCTACTCCGTATATATACAACAAGGCTACACATTAATACTCATGCTAACTATATGATGTATGTATGAAATGGATGCATGTGAATCATTATATAATCATCATGAATATTATAAATACTAACATCCATATCAGGAAATCAACAAATAAGTTAAATAAACAAATTAACAATGTAAAACCTTTCTATCATTACTTTTAATTAGGTGCACAAGCCAAAATTTATCATTATCTCATATCAAACTTCATTCTAACTTAGCTTTCTAATCACTTAGATAATTAACAGATATAATGATAAAATTAATACCTATTCTACAAATCTCAAACATCATCATCCATAGCACATTTCATTTCATAAGAAAATAATTAAAATTATCATTAATCATTTTTAATTCGTAATTACATAAAGAAATTTATTAACTCACAGTGATTCGACGTGAAATCGATGACGACGGCGGCGGTCACAGCTACAGACGATTGCCGAGGGGTGGCAACCATGATTGGAAGTTGGCCAGCAAGGAAGGGGTCAACTAGGGTGGAAGGTTAGGGCTAGGGTTAGGTGGCCTATGGTTGTCAGAACTATCTGGCTAACGGCAAGGACGAGCTACCGGTGGTGACTAAGGTGGCAAGGGGAATTGGAGGGTGGACATGAGGAGGGAGGTAGGTGAGGAGCTAAGGCCGGACTATGGAGGCACTGGCTGGTGGCAGGGATGGCAGAAGTGAGGGTCTTCAGAGGTGGTGGTGTTGACGAAAAGGGAGGGGGGGTTTGTGGTCGGTTGGGGAGAAAGGGGAAGAAGAACAGGGTCAGGCTCTGTAAGTAGGTGTGTTTTTTTAAAAAAAGCCTCATTCGATTAGGGTCAAACCAATCAAGTGTTAAGTGTTCTATAAGTTTCTAAAATAATGTCTAAAGGTTGCTAAGGCGGGTCAAACACGTCATGAATGCAAATCAAAAATGAAAATGGAAATAAAATAGATTTGACATCCGTCGAATGACATGTTCTAAAACTATCAATAAAACTAAAAATCCTAACCATCGCGCCCTAATATAGTCAACAGCCTAAATTTAATTTTTACAGTCCATTGAACAAAATAAAAAACTAGGCGTACTTTCATATACTATGATAACTCATTCTATTATTATATGACTGATGTTATCAACATGTTTAAAGTGATAAAGATGAGCTTCATAAGGAACAATACCTTGCGGCTTCCTCACATTTTCCATGTGAGATGTTATGGTCATGTCCTAACCTAATTGTCCAATATGGATTGGAGCGCATTATGGTCTTGATTCATAATGTGAGGGAGTCAGTAAAGTATATTTGAAGCTCTTCAAGCCGGAAGCTAGAGTTTGAGACCTCCTTAGCTCAAGTTCATATATCTGGGAAAAGAAAGTTATATTAGATGTCTCCACAAGATGGAACTCAACATACATGATGTTAAAAAATGCAAGGTTAGACCGGCCTTTGTTTGTGATGGTGATTCTGATTCTAACCATAAATGGTGTCTAGATGAAGATGAAAGGGAGAAGTATTCTCACATTGAAAGCCTATTGGAGATGTTTTTTTGATGCCACAGAGCTGCTTTTAGCATCCAAGTCCCCTACAGCCAACCTATTCTTGCCTGTACTTTGGAGGATAAAGAGTGCATTGGATGAAGACCTTCCACGAATCAATTACGCATGACGGATATTGAAGCTATGAAGGAAAAATTCAAAAAGTATTGGGACGAATGCAACTTGGTGCTAGCAATATCAACTATCTTGGATCCTAAGGGTAAGATGATGATAGTTGAATATTGCTTTCCTATGGTGTACAAGGATAAAGTTGAAGCAAAAATTATCAACTTGACAAAGGTATTGAATAAAATCTTTTACCTTTATGATATTGAGAGAAGGGCAAGTGAAATTGAAGAACAACAAGAAAATGACAAATGTGATGGCCCTAAGTCACTGTTCAAAATACTTACAATAGTTTTGTGGAAAAGCTGGGAGAGAGAAAGTAAATTGCAAACCTGAACTAGACAACTGCTTGGCTGAATCAATTGTTAAAGTTGGAAAAGACGTCAACTTCGACATTTTGGTTTACTGGAAGATGAATTCCATCAAGTATAAAACTCTCTCACTCATGGCAAGAGATATATTATCAGTACCAATGTCTTCGGTAGCTTTTGAATGTGCATTCAGCACAGGCGATAGGCTCATTAGTGACCATAGAAGCAGCCTCAAATCAATACAGTTGAAGAACTTATTTGTGCACAAGATTGGTTGCGACGTACGTACAGCTCAAGAGACTCTTTTGAAGACATTGACATAGATGAAGAGTAAGATTACTAACTTCCTTGTCATAGTTTAATTGAATAATTCACATTCTATGTTATTTTATTTGTAGCATGGAAAACCCTAAAGTAAGCGGCTTGCAAATTCTCAAACGACAGAGAACCATTTGAAAGAAAAAAGTTTACACGTTAAGTGTAGTGACTTCATCTGTTCACTATCACATGAAAGTTGAACATTATCAACTAAAACACTTCAACATGTTTGTTTGCAGATGCTGAAGAGGAAATGAAGGTTTTCAGGAAGAAATGAGGATTTTGAAGAAAAAAGACCATAAATCTAGACATGAAGTTCAGAGGATGTTTTATTTTAAGTAATTTTGGTTTTTACATTATTGGACAACTGTTTTAGTTTGTTTGTTATGCATCTTTTATTTTAGAACTTCATTTTGTATGACTCAGCTGTTTGGGAACATCTATGCTGGTTAAACATAAATCTCAAATCAATTACATGCTGTTTGGGAACATCTATGCTGGTTAAACATAAATCTCAAATCAATTACATGCTAGCGAGAATTATCTTTTGATTTTATTTACTTAAACCTTTTATATGCATGCCTAGACTTTTCGCCAAAAGGTTTTACTTTTGGTTCGGTCGCAAGGTTTTAATTTCTGATAAGTCACAATTTAGATTGAGTTACTAGCCCAACCCTTTTTGTCGCTTGTTTATGAATGACATATGTGTGAGCCCTCTCTCTTCATACTTAGCGCTGCCCAGTTAGACACTAACTCCACCCCGACTCTTACTTGTGGAGTTGAGTTTAGTTAGGATAAAGACTGAGTTTATCGTAAGTCTAGATTGGTTGTTTGTTTGGTTACTTTCTAAGTTGGAGAGATTGTAAAATCGTTGAATTTTAATATAATTATTAATTCAATTTAATAAGGGGTTTTGATTTACTTTATATATATTTTTAAAACCTAGCTCCAATTTTTGGAAAAAAACAATAATGATTAATAAAAATAAATAAATAAATCAAGGCTTGGATGGCTCGTGCTATCAAACCTTACACAAGCAGGCTAGCATGGGGTGGAACAGTTTGGGCCAACTCTTTTACGTGTTGTTATTGTTAGAGATCAAGCTAGGTTTATTGTGTGGGATTAGTTGGGCTCGAATATTTTTTTTATTATTTTTGTTGTGTATCGTGTTATTATCTTAGGTAAAAATTGGGGACGTTGAGTTGGAAGATATCTTTGGATTCAGTTTTATCCCAACTCATCTTTCCCAAGGATTTGTAACGTCGATGGGAGAGGAGGCCAGACCACCCATCTCTGCATGTTGGCAGCTCACTTTTTCCATCTTTCCCCTGGTATTCTTCTTATTTAGTTTTAGATCAGGTCTCATGCATACATGTAGCTTATATGTGTATTTTTAGAAGTTTCGCAAGAATTGTAATGACTGTATGGGTGCTTGGTAGATCATAGCATGCTTGTGTTGTTTTACCAATGGTTTTTATTGCTCTCTATTCTGTCTTTCTGTTGGTCATGCACGGGGTGTGTAGATGTCTTTTATGGGTGGAGTTCTAGTAGAAAGAGATCCTTCCACCAAGATTTAATTATTTTGGGATCAACGGTGCGCGCATCCAGTGGCTTCTAGTTTTGTGTTTTTGGTTATTTATACCCATACATAGGGATATATCTGCTGACTTGTGGAATTCTAGTTCTTTTGCCTCGATGCTGGGACTCATGTAGTTATCAATTAAACTAATAGAAGTACTGTTAAATAAAGTTTTAACTTCATGGCTAATCAATAGATCTGAGAGGGACATTTACTTGTTGCATAAGTCCTGTACATAGCGATTTAAGTGTAGTAGATGTCATCATTGGAATGAGGGTGGCCTACATTAAATTGAAGTGTTCACGTACCAGGTGATCATATACATGATTAAAGGATAAACTCATAGGAGCTTGTAGCCAATGTATACGGTATTACATGCACACGATAACGATAGTAATTGTTTAAATGTGAGTTGCTACCTGTTGCATGATTATCGATTGGTGATTGGGCAATGAAAGATGCACTGCATGTTTTGATTGATCTCCTCAGACAACATCGATAAGTAAAAATAGGTGCCTTCATTTTTTTATGCGTGGAGAATGTCTTGCTTTTGAATAATACGTATTAATTTACTCCATGATCTTCACCTGTTGTCTGTGTCTATATATTTTTATCCAATATAGTTTTTAGGTTATTAAGTGAGTTAATTTAATTATTTGCCATGCCTTGTATTATGCTTACTTTATGAGTAAGAGTATATATATTGGAGTGATTTTGCTGTTAATAAAATTCATCAAGGGTGAATATTGAAATTTTGATTTTTAGAGTGTCGATATGAATTCCTATTTAATTAGAAGCATGGCAATAATGATAATTTACTTCCAAGATAACCTAAGCTCATTTTTTTTTTCTTTTCATGTTTGTTCATGAATCGTACTCTGGAGTATAAATTTAATTATCATTATAATCAGAACAATTTTTATAGGAACAAAAATTGTGATTTGTGGGTTGGATCAATTAATAAATTGTTTTTCACATCACTTATTTACTTACGCTAGGATTGGTGTTAAATAATTAAATTAATTATTTAACCATATTAATGGGTAACAAGTTAGTATGGATTGGCATGTGAAGATTTAATTAAGTAATTAAGTAGCTGTTGTAAAAATATATTTTATTAATGTATTAAGTATTTTATAATGTATCATTGCATGCATTAAATTTAGAGATTGTACTTAGCATATTATTTAATTGTTTTATCTAGATTAGGTTTGTTGTGGTGTTCACTCCCTTCATCAATTTTTTAGATCCATATAATTACTTAAAATGTTAAATATTCTTTTATAGTAATAGATTTAACTACTATGCACTGAGCACAACCAGGGTGAAGACATTGGTTCAGTCTGAGACATAGCCACACCCTTAAAATTATTTAAAAGATAAAATATATGAGCCCATGTTTAAAATGATGATAGGGTACAATAACACAAGATGACTTATTATGTACTTATAATACTGAGAGGGTAAGTCAATAATAAATATTGGTAACTACTGGCCGTGGGCCATGTAGTATGTGTGCACGTACATAGATTGTAGTTGGATGGGGTGGCACTCCCAATATAATTAGAGATCAGTATAAATTCATAATCTCTAAAATACTTAATAAATAATAATGTGGAATATGTTGACTTAATACGATTTAGTGGTTTATCACTAACGTGGTTTTTTCACCACAAGTGAGCAGCTTCAGATTGATAGTTGATGGCATGGTTGGTGGTTCTCTTACCGACCGTAGTTGGAAGAATTCATAAATAAGATTAGACTTCTTCTTTATATTATTTTGAGTTATAATTGTGACTATGAGAGATGGTTTGGGGGCTGTCAGACTTTACTTTTCGTAGTTGGTTTATTTTATATTATCATGTGCATGGAACCATCTTATAAGGCATAATTTATGTTATGGCTAATAATTTCTTAAAAATGTTTAAATTTCATGTTTAATTATTCCAAATAATTTTCGTTCAATTATACCTCATGCACAATTGTTTACATGTTTTGGCATGTTATAATGCATATTTTTAGGTAATCACCTACTGGCAAAAGGGGGGTCATTATATGTGGTATGAGAGTAACCTAGTTCCATGTTGAATGGTGGAGTGGAATAAGGATGTTAGCTAGGTTATTAGTCACGGGTCAGAGAAGGACATGGGCTAGGGCTAGCAACGGGCAAGTGTAGTAATTTCGACGACGAAATTTTCTAAAGTGGATGGATTGTAAGATTCCTCAACTTAGTCTTACATTTAATACCTGCAGAGGTAAGATCCTCTTTGTAAGTGTAAATGAGTTGTAGATCTTCAACTTCGGTTAACCACTTTGGAAGAGATGACTTAGGTCTATTAGTTTGTACT
The DNA here is from genome assembly GCA_032619315.1 of Piper longum. Classification (NCBI taxonomy): domain Eukaryota; kingdom Viridiplantae; phylum Streptophyta; class Magnoliopsida; order Piperales; family Piperaceae; genus Piper; species Piper longum. The sequence continues at coordinate 5,513 of JAVDBV010079403.1, read as the reverse complement.
TCAGCCTGGGTCGTTACACCTTGAATTACAAACTTATAAAATTTTAGACACCTTGAACTACAATCTTATAAAATTTTAGACCATAATGGAAAATATTTTGGCCTAAACAAAATTAGGAATGGAAGGCATTCTTAAAGGGCAAGCCTGAGGACTAAGTTTCTAGAGCTGCACAAGACAAACCTGATGTCTACAAGTTGGGAAATTTCTACGGGATAAGTTACCAATCCAAATGCACTAAAATTTTAGGGTGACCTACTAGGAGAACAAACTAAGGTCTGGGTAAATTTTCACTAAATTCTATTGCCAAAAGACTGAGTTTGAGGATTTTATAGCACAAGCATAGGAACTAGGGTTTGACCTACATTTCTATTCACTCAACTTAACTAATTTTGTTAATTGCATAAATGACATCCGATTTACACAAAACTTATTGTGTAAAACCCACGACTCGACTCAGTGTTTTATAGTCGTTAGCTGGTCGGTTCGACAATTATTCAGGTCGATTTAGTCTTCAGAGCACGTGCGCAGGGCCGAGGCCAATAATGTGCATGTGTTATGAGGGTTCGTGTATACCCAAGTATTCGATGATAGCGTCAGATATGCATTAGCAGACTAAATTATCAGTGGATATGAGAGTATACATTTGATGGATTGTTTTTTTTTTCATTTTTTGATCGTAGAATTAGTTTGGACTGAATGACAAATTAGGACGTGTTAGATCATATTCGGGTGGGTTATTAGTTATAGTGCATATCATTTAGATGTTGTGTTATTTTATAAGATTTTTCCTGATTCTTCTAGAATTTTATAGGATTTATTACGAGTTAGTTAGTATTCTTGACTCAAGCCTGTGTCGAGTCAAGTTTTATTTAAAAGTTTGCCACCGTCCAGTTTCCTATTTTCCTCCCCAAAATCATGACATTTCTCTCCACCCCCCTCCCAAACCCTAGCCACCACCCTAGTCGCCGTCACCGCCGAGCGCCACTCCGACTGCCGTCAATCGAAGCTGTCCAGCTCCGCCGCACCGTCGCCTTGTCACCCGACTACGCTGGCCACCGTCCAGCCGTTGTGACGCTGGAAATCGCCCACGATTTCACCAGCCCCATCGACGATTCGCCATCGTCTGCACCAGACCGCCGCTGCTATAACGTCGAAGCCCTTCTCCTCAACCTCCCAAACACTTCCCCTTACCTAGCGCCGCCGTTGAGGCCGGCCGTGGGTCCGATCTGAGCAACCGACCTCCCCAACCGAACTCAACGCCGCTATCGGTGGTCATCGCTGCCGCGGCTGCCCTCATCATCACCGTCATTGGGTTGAGCTCGCCGAGACAGTGCTGACCCTTACCGTTGATTGCCCAGCCGGATCAGTCATCAAAAAACTGTCGGAATAGTCGCCGAAAAACCTCCAGAACTATAAAAAAATTGCCGAAACTTGCCAAAATATTGGACTCACTAGAAATCATCTGATCTTCCACCGAATCCTTCTGGTCGTACCCTACCGAACTTCAGATGCCACAGGGTGCCGAATCTAAGCCACAAACTGCACGAGGTACAATTTATTTTGATTTAATTAATTAAAAATATTGATTGTGTGAACAACATGCTAGGATGTTAGGATTAATAATTGATGTGTTAGATATTTTCATGTTAATAAAAATATGAATGTTGTTCACACCCGGAGGACGTGGAGGTTTACGGGTACTGTTAAGTACAGCGTGTGTCTGGACCCATGGTTCAAAGGGTACTGAATGTGCATGCCTGAGAGTACTCGGCCTACATGCTCAATGCCAGGAGAGATATGGAGGCTTAGAGAGTGCTTAGGACAAGGTTTCACAAAAATGAGATTAGAAAAGAATTGCCAAGAATGGCACAGAACCAGTTAGATCGGGACGCTGTTGAGTCAGCTGCTCAACGACTCCTCTATAGTTGCCTTTATGAGAGTTCTTGAGGAAGATATATGATTGTTTGCTTTCCATGAGAGTTTTCTCTCTTGTTCCAATTTGGTATTAGTTATTTCCGGACCAGTGATAATCGTTGTTGACGTTTTTCTTACTATATATGTAGGTGAGGAAGATGACTGGAGTATGCCAGTCTTGATGAAGGACTATTGATTGCGTTGTGCACACATACCTAGCCTCCATCTTGAGACGTCGAAAGGGTTATATCATAGTCATTTAAGTTTTGGGTCAACCAAATTAATTGGTTTACGAGTAGTTCAATCTATTGTGACGGTTCCGGTCCGGGTTGAGAGTAAACCGGATTGGAGTGTTACATATTGAGTTTCATGAGGTAATTAGTAAATCATTACATGACTTTTATACATTTATTGAGTCTTCTAACAATTAGTATTAACAATAGCTCTAAAGTAGACTGTCACAGTAATAACACATTAGAGCAACCACAACCCACGATTAGGTATTATGTTGATGCCCTTAAAGATGTTCATTTAAGTTGGTACTTTAGTATGATTTATCTAACATGCTGTAATACCCGACATTTGTATTTTGGCGTATTGGATAGATTGTGTAAAACCTCGAAAATAACTAGGTTATTTTATTTAAGGTTTTGTAAATCTTGGAACAAGGCTTAAATATTATTCAATTAAATTCTTGTCTTCCAAATCTTTCTTAGTTAATTCTTATTAAAAAAAATAAGAAAAATAGTAAAATAGTAAAATAATAAAAAATATTAATCCTTTTAAATCAACCAAATGGGTGTTATGGGGTGGTTAGGGTCTAATCGGTGTAGCTAGACATTTTGGTCAGGTAATGGAATTTTTGTGGAGATTGGGTAGACTAGGTGACTATTGTGTGCTAGAGGATATGGGGGAGATTTTAAGAAAGTTGAGCACTAGATACGTTAAAACCCTTTTGGGTGAGTCTTTACATTTTTCACCAACACCTCTTCTTCTCCTCTCCCTTCCTTCTGCTCTACTCCTCTACCTTCCTTCTTGCTTGGTATCCTTTCTTTTCCCTCTTTTTGTTTCTTTCCCCCCTCTTCATGCATGCATCTCTTTATTTTATTTTTTTTTATTTCTTTTGATTGTGAAGATCTATTTGATTTCTTCTCGTTCAATGTGCATGTTCATCATGTGGGCACATGATTTCTTATTTTTACACATTGTTGTATGAATTTTTGAGTAGGAAGCTACACATATTTTTCCTTTTGATGTTCTATTTTTATTTTATTTTTCTACTTTTCATTGTTTTGTGAATTAAATGAATCATTGTGCTTAGTATATATTAGTAATATGATTAATTTCCCTATTTTTATTAATTAATACTAATATTATTACTATTTTGTATTCTGATAAGTATTATTAGCGTTAATTCATTACTCGTTTTATATATAAATTAATATTGGTATTATATTGAATATTGATTACATGTCTGATAATCCCATTTCATTTATTTCACTTGTGTTTGATAAATTCATAATATCTAATTATAATGTAATTAATTATTACTTACTATCATTTGACTTGTTGAATTTTAGATCTTCATACATGATAAAAATTAAAAATGAATCAACAAACTAGTTGGTATGGTTTGTGTTTTTCTGCGTGCTTGAATAGTTGGGTCACTAGGTTGACTACATATGAGAAAAATCATGTTAGGTGCATGCTCAATTAAGTAAGTTGATAATAACATTATAATTCTTGTTAATTCTTTTTGGGTTGCACTGAACCAGGTTTGCTATTAATTAACTAGTTAATATTTATCTTCTTAATTTTATGCTATATAGATTAGTATTGACGTTATAAATTAAGACCAGATTTTTATTTCGAAATAGTATAATAATTGATTATATATAATGTCTCATTCAGTGTACAATTTAAGTTAATTGTTGTGATGTTAGTTGTTCCATTATATTATATAAATATATAAGATAAAATAATGAATTGGAATTGTTTCCATAATTTGTTGCATGTTTAAGAACAAGTTTATGAATTGTATAATTTTACCCACCTAATAAATGCCATGATAAAATAGGGTAAATCATAAAGGATTATAAACATATTATAAACCATAATTTTGTGGTCAGAAACCTTGAAAATCCAAACTTTGTTGCATTAAAATTGGATAAAAATAGGATGGCATACAAAGAAAACAAGTTAAGGCATCACCATAACGCCTCACCACTTATCCAGCGCCGCGTAGCTAGTAAAAATTGAAATTGGTTCGTGGCCAAGTGCCACAGTGCTCAAATGCAGATATTTTGAATGCTGCAATGCTGACTTCTAGAGCCAAGACGCTATGCCAGTGCTTAGGCGCTAGCATCTTAAACCTAATATTCGATTTTTCTGCGCACATATCTTAAAAGGGTTATAACTTTGGCTGTAGAGCTCGGATTTAAACAATTCATTTTGAGTTATGACCATCATGATCTCTAGTTTCTATCTATTAAATTTCAAAGGTTTGGGATGAATGTCCCCGGAGATATGTATTTCTAAAGTTGGGTGTTTAACTTCATATTATATTGATGTTATAGTTGCGATCTTGTAAATCGTTAATGATTGTATGGTGCTTGTATGATGTGTTATACATATTGTATGAATTGTTTGCATGTTGTATGGGCATCATTTCCATGTTATGTCATGCCAAGTAGGCAAGGGTAAGTTAGTACAAGTGTTAACATGGTTGTATATGTTTGTCCAGACTAAGAGTTGAGCAACCGTGCAACTAGGAGCTTGGAGCTTCTCAACACTATGGGTCTTTAGTCGCATTTAGGGAGTTTTGTAATCCCATATGTGGTGTTGTTTAAGCGAATTAGTCGAATCATGATTTTATGTAATAATGTTTTTATGTTCACGTATTAAGTTTAAGCGAGGAAGATAAAACTAAAACACTGGGTTTTCGGTTTTATTCCATTTTAATTATTACTATATTTTATGCATGTACATTAGAGATGATGCTAGTAAAAGTTCTGATTTAGGTATTATTCATGTTAGAAAACCACCCTTTTTTCCATTAGTTCCTCCCCTCTCCCATTCACATGGTAAGTAAAATCGAGAGATATGCCCCAAACTTCTTTCTTCGTTATGATTCTTTCATTTGGCTCCACCTTAGAAGCCTTAGTCATGTCAAAATTTTTTACTGGCCTTTCAGTACAATTCTTCAAGTTTACTTGCATCTTTAGTTCCCATCGTCTTTACTCTCATTTAAAATAGCCCTGCGCTCATGGTTCCTGTAACAGACGTCTGGCTGGGGTAAAATTTTTCGCCCCCAAACACTCCCCGTTCGGCGTATTTCCCACCTGGGAAGACCAGTCTTCCACAAGCCCGTAGAAGAAAGACCGCACAAAACACCGGGACAGCGAATCTCGACCCAAATAGCGATACCGGCAAAACACGCTACAACCAGCGGTACGAGATCCTGCTCCCAGCAGCGGCACAAGTAGATGACCGCTACAAATAGCGGCACAAGAAGCGCCCAGCAACCTGTGGGGTTAGCGCAACACCAATCCAAACAGCAATGTCCCGTAACACAGCAACACCCTATTCAGACCCGAATG
>JAVDBV010079402.1:0-31625 GCA_032619315.1 Piper longum | reverse complement strand
GTCTTGAGCATATAAGTATAGATAGAGAGAGCTCAAAGATTGAAGAAAGAAAAGAGTAGAAGATGGGTTTCAACTCTCCCATCTAAACCCTTTAAATAGTGAGAGAAAGGAATCCTTCCTAATAATACATACCTAATTTTTATTTTTAAAAAAATCAATTGCTCTCCTAATCCTTCCAAAATTCAACCACTTGAAGATGCTCCCAATATTTCTAATATTTTTCTAATAATTCAATACCTCATTCCTTACATCATCCAAACCATAATAATTAAAACAAGATTAACTTATTCATTTTACCAGACGGTTACACTAGTAAAAAAAATGACATGCATCGTAAAAATTTATTTACTTTACAATAAAGTAATATTTATGAATTGTTCCTATCTACATAACCTTTTCCATCTAAATAAATTATTATTATTGTGTTCATTATTATTATTATTTTTTCGTGGTTTTTACATTTGGTTTATAGGCTTCTAATATGAATACTCCAAGTCACGGGATAGGTGACACCTCCCTAAGAACTAATAAAATGACTTTATATATGTGATGATCATTCCAAGCTACACGGAAAAAACACCCTCAATGAGTTTTAAAAGATGTAGATGTATGCTTCGGTTCCTATACTTAGTTTAAACATTTGACTTAGGTAGCTTATTCTTAGATGATGTTGATGATCTTACAATAATATAAACATTGAGTCGTGATTACCTGTTCCGCATACCTTGCAGAAGTAAATTAAAACACATATGCATCATGAGACAACAGGGCATCATACCCTAATGCCTGATCTTCATGTGGGCTCTTCATGCGTTATGGACTATAAGCTCCTCCTACCCACATTGCTCTAATACACACATAGTTGTATCCAAATACATTTTGTGTACTTGAGTTGTTACTCATTGTATTCCAAGACTTTGAGGCTTGCACACCCTGCAGATGATTATTAGAATGTCTTAAAGTTAACACCTAACATGAAGATAACATAAGATACACGAATCATGTTCAAAAAATCCAACATCATAGCATTGGGGTCAGTGCACCCACCCCACAACATATTACATCATATGCTCCATAATTTCCAATAATACATAAGATCAAAGTCTCCAATGCATGAGTTATACAACACATGCGTCTACATGGCACATAGCATAACGTTATCCCTGGCCATGAGCTTCTCAATCTGTCCACGTACGCCAGTCACTGACACAGATACTTACCTACATAAATATAGAAAATCTACCAGTAATCAACATATTGATTATTGGTCTAAAAATAACTATTGGTAAAATAATATTCGCTGATGGGTGTCTCAACCCCCATGAAGAATTACTCAAACACTAAAAATATCATAACAACCACTCATCACACAAATAGCTAATGCTAAATTAACAACAATGCTAGTGTTGGATTTACAATAGCTACACCAAACCAAACACCAGATCTTACAACATGCAAGGCACATACCCCAAAATATCATTGGCAATGTGCCTAGAGTTTTACTGCTAGCAAGGACTTTCAAAGAGAGAGGGAAGAATGCAAAAAGGAAATCTATCACACACACACACACACACTCATATATATATATATGGGCATGGAAAGGGACTTATATAGTACAATTCCTAGATTTTGGGTTCGAAAGTAGTTAAGGGATCTCAACTTAAAGTTTTATTAAATCATGGACAAAATAGCTTAGACGCCCGAAGTTGGTGGAATCCAATAAAACTCCACCGACCCTGTTTTGCGACTGTAAATCAAATCTACAATAGAGCAAAGTAGAGAATCAAATTGGGGGAGCTTAGAGAATTTGATGAGGAGCTTCTTGTCTTAACTTGATGAGCTTGGTGTTGCTATTTCAATGCATTGCGTAAGGTCATGCATCGAATAAGTAATAAAGTAATGAGCGATTATCGTTCCCAAAAGGATTTGATGTTCTACTGTATTGATGATGACTAAGTTATTAAACCTAATGAGTTATATACAAAAAGTGTATGATATGATGAATATCCATCCTAAAACTAACAAGTTAAGTGAGGACATGAAATTGGTATAGTGTTGTAGCTTAGCAAATGATGCAAAGGCACAAATATAGAAACAATAGCCAAAGTTAACACAAATTCTCTTAATAAAAATAGATCTGAGATAGATAGCTTTACTTAATTCATAAGTAGTACATCTTGTTATATTAATCAAATTACATATAATTTTAGTTATTATCTAGGAAACAAATTTATTTGTAACGAGCTTCCGCATCGTATTACAACTTATCGCCTTAGCATCATTTCACATTCTTGTGTAAATAAAATCATATTGATGTATTGCGATCAATACCCTTACGTGGATATTTATTATTCTAATACATTCCTATAGTTAAAAGCATAAACTACTTTATCTATGGATATCATTGACCTGCCTATTCTTAGGGCTCAACCGAATCTCTTAATCATGCAAAAGTTATCTATTCTCTTGAAACATGAAGAACGGATATAAAGTAATTAACTAACAATTTGTACAACAAGATAACACAAATAAGATATTTCAAGTTAGCCAAAATTCATCATTCACCCCAGATCATTAAAGTTTTACCCCATAAGAAAATAATAGTACATCATATAGCTCATAAAAAAATGGCATTGAGAAGAGAAGGAAAAAGTTATGCAAATCTTTGATGATGAAGTTCACGTGAACTTCTCTTCAGCGGTGCTGCTTCTTTATAACTCAACATCCACAACTTCCTCTATGCAATATTCAACTCTTCTTTAGACTGTCAGTGTGGAACTTGAGAGGATGAACAATGACAATATGAAGACAAAGTTTTTTTTCTCAAATGCCTTGTTATGTATATGGTATATATGTGTATTCGTTTCTCACCATTTTTTTACAATGTGAGTGAGGGAAGGTATATATAGCTGATGGGAGTAGAACTCTCTTAAATGTACAACAGCTTCTTGGTGGGTAGGAATTAACTCCATCTTTTACTCGAGATTATGCCGACATCTTTATCCCCTTGTCTCTTTGTTTTCTCTACACTATTGGTGGAGTTGTCCCATTTAGTTCAAGTGATTCAAACATGTCAAACAGTTGGAGCAAACTTCCTTGCATCTTCCATGCAACCAATGCATATGAGTGTCTCCTTTAATTATAGGCAATAAGTGGATGCGTTTCTTTCTTACTCCTTAAGGTGTCCATTTAACAGTTTGAAAAAAGAGGTTTCAATGGATTAGTTAGATCTATTGAAAGGTAGTGAGCAGGTATAGGTGTGCAGAATGTCTTGGGGTAGGAAGACCTAAGTGACCTCTCCTAAGAATCGGTTGAGGAAAATGCGCTTCCTTTTTGTCTGTTTTTCTAGTTTGTGGTTGTTGTTTGTGTATTTTCCTATTTGATTGTAATTTTTGTGTATTTTTCCTATTTAGATCTATGTGCTTAGGAGTATATAATACTTGAAATCATGATTTTAGTATACATAAAAAATAATTATGTATTTCTATATACAGTATGCTCACTGGTTTGCACTGTTTTTTTTAAAAAAACATATCTCATATTATAGATTGTAGATATGTATGATTTGTTTCTTGTTGGCTTCATAAGTTGTTTATATTGTTTTGCCTTATCTTACATTAAAAAGCTTGAACATGTGCTAAACTTGATGACAGGTGGTAGCTTTGATGGTCCTAATGACCTGACCACCTCTTTCCCCAATTTTCATGCCAAGTTGTAGAATGTATTTAAATGCTATATTATTATTTCTCATGATGTTAGCTACATCTTGATAAAATACTATGCTAAAATAACTTCAGTAAAAGCAGGAACAAAATAGTAAATCTGTTGTGTGTTTGTTATTCTGTTGATGTCATGCTCTATGATTGAGATTTGCGGTGTGCCGATAAAAATGCATTAATAAAATTTGTGAAAAAGTATTTTTGAAAATAAATGTCTACTGGAAATAGGTAAATTTTGGTAACAATTAAAAATCATTTAGGTGGTTAGTAAATTATGTTTTATGGAGCAGGGTGAAACCCTAGTTCCCTGCTCCCCACGGTGTTGGCTAACTCAACCCATTTATCCGGTCTCATTTGAAATCTTCAAGCCCATGAACAATGCTTAAGAAAATTGATGCGCTACCGAGAAATAGTGTTCCCAATACCTAAGCCCAACCTTACTGGGCCTTGTTTACCATATTGGCCCGTGGACCAGCACATGGTAATTTTTGTATCAAATCCTTAGAGTGTCAAAGCCCGGTGGTCCAAATTTCAGCCTATTTGAACACCTTTTAGCCCGTCCAAAAAATCATCTAGTTAAGTCTATTTGATGAAAACCCTAACTATGAGCCATCCACTTAGTATACTTCCAATCCTAAATCCTAATTAAATTACCTAATAAGGTGTAACGTTAACTTAAGTAAGAAATTAAGGTAATTAAGTGTCTTATGTATATGTGTATGTGTGGAGGCATTGCCTCGTGTTGCGTGTTAGTACGATCTAAGGTTAATTCGAGTTTCATCTCCTTTCTAGGTCTTGTGGAGTGAGCTTGATGAGTTAGGATGAGGAACTCTGACTCATCCATCCCCGTAGGACTCTTCTACTTCAACTCTTTTTGGCTCCTTTTATGCTATGCATGCCATGTATGATATGTTTGAATGTATGGGTGCATGTTTATGTGAGTGTTGTTTTGCCTAGTTTGCATGCATAACTAGAGTTTGACTCTAGTTTATTTCATGATTAGGATTCGGGGGAAGAGTTTGTTGTTGTAGGTCCAAGAGCTCCAATCACTAGGTCTATAGGTTTCCCTATGCTTGTTCTCTTTGCTTGTCTTCCTGAATGACTTTCGCCGAGTTTTTAAGACATGACGGGTTAGCAGAATTTTATCGGATCTTACTAATACTGGGTCATTTTAGTCGACTTTTCTGTAAGTTTACTAAACTTCAAAAATGAAATCCCTTGATGGTTTTTAAATGAAAGATCCAGAAACTTGTATAATGAAACCCTTCCTAAGCCTTATGTGTACACATATGTAAGTTTTGTTTTCATAATGAGTGTGTATAGAGATACGAAGACCATGCTAGTACTCCGCATACTCAAAGTAATACTGTGAATGCAACGAGTTTATCAAAACTGCTGCATTAACAACCAGTTCCTTGTTATCAGAAAACCATGGCAAATGAAATAAGAAGGAATTTGTAAGTACACAACTATGTGTATGAATGTAAGAATCATCGAGCATGTTAGCCAGCTTATGATTACTGAGAGTGTTGAGTGTGCCTCTTGTTATGTATGACATGTGTATTATTCTTGTTAGTTTTAAGTTTTTTTTGTAGATGTGAAGACATCCATCTAACAGTTTGATTATTTTCCTAGTCTCCTACAGACTAGATGATCTTTTGATTATCAATGTTTTTCTATTATATATATGTAAATTTGTGATCATGGTATTAGTCGACGTGGGCGGATGGATCAGATGGCTCGAGAGAGAGGTGGTGGTTTTAGATGTTTTTTATGTGTTAATGCTTATGTATGTTTTATGCTCATGTTATGTAATTTATGTCCGTTGGACTCATGTAATTTAACCCATGTGATGTACTCTTATGTGGGCTATGAGTCTTATGTTTGGGTGATTTTATACGTGTATGTTCCTTTGGTTTATTGCACTAACTTTGTTTTGTAGGTCATTGAATAAACTTTGAGGCATAAAACTAAGAAGTTTTGCATGTTGCTTATATAAGGTCAGTAGTTCCTGGAACACGATGAGAAGTTAAATAATGAACACTAAACTTTGTGTGTGCAACTGTTTGAGTGTATAAGAGAAACGTGGATAGGAAGAGCAAACATTTCTCAACCCTTAAAGAGTTCACATGAAAGCTGGTTATTAGAGTATGAAACCTTAACAATTGATAAAGTATTGTGTAGTTTACTTCTTTGTGTTGAAGGGTATATGGAACAAGTAACTATGATCCTTGTAATGTTTCAATACCATGTCATGATTAACTAATAAGCTATATAACAATAACTTAAAACCTTAAGTAATAAAAATATGGATCATGCATAAATATAAAAAACCACTCTTAATTATAGTGGGGGTGCACCTCTTCTACACACACAGATTGTTCATTTGTATTATTTAAAGTTACCACTCTTAGTTACAGTAGGGGTGCATCTCTCCTGTATATTATGAGTGTCATGTTGGAAGCTTAGTGTTAAAGCCCTTCCCCTTAGGTTATGATCTGCATGCATGTTTACATATTACGCTCTACCCCAGTTCTCTATCTTAAGTCTCATTGAGGGTTAAGATCTACTTCTACGTGTAATCCGATTTTACTAAGTCCAACAATTAGTTTATCAAATCTTCCGTCAAGATTTGGTCCTATCTCGGGCTGAATTGGGGTGTTCCATTAACTCCTCCCGTGGAAGAGATGACATTGAAAGGGTAGAAGAAGAGCTATAGGGGTTTCAAGGGTAAGAAAAGAGAGGGGAGAATGAGAGGAAGGAGGGGGAGAAATTGAGGTGGAGGTGGCTCCGCAATGGCAAGAAGAGATGGACAAGAGGATAAGAGAGTTACTTGGAGCATGCCTTTTATTTCTCTCACCTATAAGCATAGTATTGTTATATTTTATACTTATCATACCCAAGGTTAGAGATTATACAACCACCGTATCTAAAGAATTTGTCATCTTTGAACCGTGTTTAGGTAATTTTCCTTTTTTTTAGTCATCATGACCGGGAGGTTTCAATCACTTATTTATGTAATATTTCACTGGTCAAATATATCTACAGTGTTCATTCTAAGTGAATATTATACATAAAATTGAATCAAAAGCAAGCACACTACTAGAAAATATGAAAACATGAGATCAATGTAGGGTTATCCAAAAGCCACTAACATCCACATTCGTGTCTGAGTCTATGTCCATAATGACTACATACACTTTTGTGGACACCAAACTGGTGTTTGCAAAAAAAAGATGTCAAGCCTAATACTAAAATAGTTTTTTAATGTTTAATAGTATTTTCTAATGTATGAATACTGAACATTCATTTTATATAGAAATTAAGGATGATTTCATGTTTGATTATATAAGTACAATTTTTATTATGAATCTTAAGTTTGTAGTGAGAAATTAAGGATTTTTAGGCTCAAGATTTTAGTTTTAATTTCAAAGAGAAAATGTATTATTTTGAATGATGTAATTGTTTATACAATTGATAATAGGTTGTTAATTTACTAATTTTGTTAAAAATTTTAGGTGTGTAGTGAGAGAGAGGGCATATCTTGGGCTTATCATAGAAAAATTTAAATATGCAAGTTAGATCCATTAAGCACAAATTGTTTAATTTACATTTTTGTAAAATAAATATCTTTCTATTTATTTTGTAGCTTGAATTTCTTAATTTATGTTAAATTTATAGTTCATATTAGTTCAGGAGCGTGTCTTTATTTGTAAATATATGATATTTATATTTGTGTTCATGTCTGCCATGCCCGCAAATAAATTTGCGGAGTGACACAGACAATGTCTGCACAAAATTTTGCAAACATGGACACTGACAATGTCCACAATAATGTTGCGGATACAGATGCGGATGGATATCAACAAAGGGGTGTCCACCCTATACAAGTGACACTGGCAATAAATCTGTCACTGAAAGTCTAAATTTGTCACAAAAATATTCTCACTAAAATTTCCTTTATATGTGTGACAGATTTTATTGTCACTGATGCCTTATTTTTATTTAGTGGAAGCCATATGCAGAAAAAAGAATATAAAAACTTAGGAAACGATATCATGAGGCATGTAAAATACTTCCATTTTCATATTGTTTCTTTTTGTTACATGATGTTCACAAAACTAGGGTTTATATACAAAGTTAACAAAGATATACATATATATATAGTTGTTTTGAAATTGTTTATCCGAGACGACTCAACTTCTCAAATGTTGTAAAAACGTATTGAGAGACGCGATGCCCGCCCAGTGCATTGAATCTTACCTCTCAAGTAATGCAAACTTTTTGAAATATATTGTGCCAAGGTTTGCATTGCGGCTTATTTTCTAAACAAAGATTTTCAAGAAAGCTTTGGTCACAAACTATGATCACTTGTCGTGCTTGATTTTCATGCCAACTTGTACATGTGGAAGATTGTGTTCCAAATACAATTTTAACATTGACAATCAAATAAAATTAAGTTGCAAATTGTAACTTGCATGTAATCACTACACTATATAACAATAACAAGATCAATGGTTAGTTTAGTTTATACAAATATAAAAGTTTATTGAGTACTTCAAAAGCTTTCTTTTCTTCCTATGATAAGGATGAAACACTACTATTAATAAATTCTATTGTCAAAATTCTGAGCTTGCAAGCCTCCAAATGATGAGGTATTGTCTCTATAGGTGACACCTTTGGGTCTATTTGGTTGGTGTGTGTGTGTGTCTATATATATATATATACATATATATTAATTATAATTTATAAAGAATTAGATATGATGTAAATAAAAGATTTAAATTTCTTTATAAAAAAATTCCCCTTTTCTTGTATTTTTTATAAATAATTTATTGTGAAGAAATTTTCAAAAAAGACCACTTAATAAGTCTGACATCTTGTCATAAATACTTTAAAAATGAATAACTTTTTAATATAACATTAATGCTTTTATAATGAATTATCGTTTATATATTTTTTATTTCTTTTGTGCTAACAAAAAAGAACCTTAGTTGTGAAAATTAAAAATATTTTACTTTGGAAAAAGAGAGAGCCAAACCCTACTTTCTACAAAATTGGTTGCGTTGGGTTAGACCTAAGGATCATAACCAAAAAGGTTGCGTAAAATTTGTTAGCGTGAATTTTTACTAGTAAATATAATTAATTAAATATCAAAGAGGTGTTTAATGTTCTACATTTTACGAGCATCATACTTTTGAAGTCTAAGAAATTAACAAGAAAGTAGATTAATTACCTGATTTAATTAGCACATTTTTTGTTGTCATCAAATTTGACTCACTTTTTTATTCCACATCCAATCAAGAGTATAATTGAACTAGATTTTTATTTATTTATGCATACAAGATTTATTTTTTTAACAATCGACACAAAACTAGGGGTGTAAACGGGCCGAGCCGAGCCGAATAGTATTGTACTTGAGTTTGGCTCGATATAAAACGAGCCGAGCCGAGTTTTAATGTAAGTGAGCCGAGCTTTAATATAAACGAGTCGAGCCGAAATTATCTAAAATTTATAGTGTTTGGGCTTGGTTCGAGCCGAACTTGAGCCGAGTTCAAGCCGAGCTTTAGCCAAGCTCGAGCCTAGCTAATGTTTCTATGCTTACTTATATAAGATCAAAAAAATTTTTAAACACTATATAAGTTCAATGTGACCTCAATAATATTTACGAGCCGAGCCGAACCGAGCATTTTTTCTAATTTGAACATATCAAATTCGAGTTTCGAGTCGAGCCGAGCCGAACACTCCTTTGCTCAAGCTCTATTCGTTGTTCAACGAGCTTATCTATTTCGAGCCGAGTATTTTTTTCGAGCACAAAATTAACGAGCACGAACACGAGCTAAGCCGAGTCGAACGCAAAAAGCTCGCAAGCAGGCTTAGCTCGTTTACACCCGTACACAAAACTAATATGCATTTACACCTGCTCGTATTAATAAAGTAGAATTTAATATTTTTTTAACAATTGACACACAAAGCTCGTATGCATTTACACCTTCTCCCATTAATAAAGCAGAATTTAATATTAACGTTTGATTAAAAGTACGAGTTTTGATCGATCATGATTTAATAAAAAAATAAATTAATTAAATAATTATATTTTATCTTTAATTAAAATTTATTACAGAATCTTATTCTATCGTATTATTTAATAAAAAAAATATAGTGTAAATCGTTAAACCACATACGCACACACACTCTTCTTAACACGACAGGTCCTTCTCCCTTCCCACTGCCGGCGATGGCCGCCGTCGCTCACCTCACTGCCGGCGTCGTCGCCTTTGCCGGTGGCGCCGCTGGCCACCTACCCGGCCGCCCTCCACACTCCTACCATCTTCACCGCCGATCCGCCTTCGTCGCCGCCCCCATTTCTGCCGCCACTGGCCACGCCCACTCCAGCAAGTGGGCCGACCGCCTCCTCGCCGACTTCCACTTCTTCCCTTCCTCCGAAGCCGACTCTGACGCTGCTGCCGGTCCTCCCCGCTCAGAGCAAACCCTCCTCCCTTCCGCCGCCCCTCCCCAACGCCACATCCCCCTCCCCCTCGACTTCTACCAGGTATAAAAAAATCTTTGATTTCTCCTATTCTCGTTGTTCAATTTGTTGGCGTTTAGGTTTTGTAACTCTGCTTCTAGTTGTAAAGTTTGGATGGTTTTCACTTGTTATTCCTCGTTTTCTAGTTGCGTTGTGCAAAGTTTGGATTCTTAGGGTGATTTGTGGGTTTCTAATTCTCATTTCTCTTCTTTTAGCTGTACAAAGTTTGGATCATCAGTATTTAGCCAAAAACAAAGTTTGGATTGTTAGGGCAATTTGTGAGTTTTAAGGTGTTATATCCCATTTCTTGTTTTGCTAAGTTTGGATTTTTAGGGTAATTTTTGGGTTGGTTTCTAGGTTTTATTTCTCCAGTTGTGCACTAGTTTGGATTGTTAGGGCTTCTAGTGGGTCGTAAGGTGTAATTCCTAGTTTTCTAGTTGTGCAAAGTTTGGATTAGGGCCATTTGTGGATTTCTAGGTTTCATTTCTCCTCTTTTAGTTGTGCAAAGTGTGTATCATCTGTAATTAACAAAAAGTTTGGGTTGTTTGGGCAAATGTGCTGTTTATGTGTTTTGCTCGTCCTATTGTGGTTGTATAAAGTTTGGGTTTTTAGGGCCGTTTATGGGGGCTTATAGGTTTTGGGGGCGGAGACCCATTTTCTCGGGGATGGGATACGGCGGGCGTACGATGCCCGGGTGGCCAAACCCCCTCTATACGGGTTCAGCAGGGAAGCTTTGATTAGCCGGCGACAGATTTTGCAGGCAGCCTGCGAGACTCTGGCTGACCACAGGTCTCGTGGAGAGTATAATCAGAGCCTTCTTGAGGATGAAGATGAGACTTTGGTGAAGGATGTGCCCTGGGACAAGGTTTGTGTCATTTTGAAATAGTATTTGGTAATATAAGAGACAGGCTGCAAGTGGTATCTTTAAGTTACATTGCTACAAAATTCAAAAACATGGACTTTCACAGTTTTTTACCCATTGTCGAATAGATTGTTTTACAATTACCCACATTATTTATATATTTAATAAGGATCAAACATCCATTTTGATACAATGGCATCAATGAGTTTAAAATAGAATGTGTAAAATAAACTTCTCTTCAAAATGGCAATCTTCTCTGACAAATAAAACTTTTTCAAACATTATGAGTACTCAAAAGCACAATTTGACTATATTTGTTGACCACAGTAAAAGGATTGGTATATAGTTTCTGTTATGTTCATTTCACTTCCAATTGGGCGCAATTAAGTTAAACCACTTTCGTTGACCGAATTTTGTGAACAGTAATATTTTAAAACTATTTTGCTCAATTTGGAATTGACACCAAATGCACTCATAATAAAAATCTCTTATTTTTTTTTGTTATGGTTAAATGTGTTGATGAAAGGTGCCAGGGGCTCTCTGTGTGTTGCAAGAAGCAGGGGAGAGTGAGTTGGTGATTCAGATAGGGAACGGTCTACTGCAGGAGAGGCTTCCCAAGTCATTCAAGCAGGATATTGTATTGGCAATGGCACTTGCTTATGTGGATCAATCAAGGGACGCCATGGCATTCTCTCCTCCTGATGTGATCAGGAGCTGTGAAATGTTAGAGAGGTCCTTGAAGCTCTTACAGGTGATTTCTAGATTGTTTTCAACTTAATCTTCATGTATCGTTGGTGAAATGGTGATTTACTTTAATAATAATATCAATTGTCTTTTCTTCTTTTCTTCCACCTTATTCCAGAAATAAGCTGGGAACATGGATCCTATTTTAGGATCCATGTGTAGAATAAAAAATGGATGGATGGGATCCATGCATAGAATAAAAAATGGTTGGGCTCATTCATAGACATAGATTAGATCTGGAAGAGTATTAGATAAAACCACTTTCACAATTCTTAGAAAACTTACTAATGGAGAACAACGGTAGGAGTTGGTGGTGGGATGGGATAAGTCGGTCTTGAAGTTGGCTCCAAGGTCTTTCCACAGGACAACCAATCTGACCAAGGTGGCAGTGGTGGCAATGGTTTTTGTTGATGGAATAACAATAAAAACTATTTTTCATTGCTTATCAATTATGACGAATCCATAAGATCGTACCAAAGTTCTTGGTGCCAAATTGATGGGGAATATAAGTTATGGAATGGGATAAATCGGCCTTGGAGTCAGCACCAAGGGGTTTCCAATAGAGGCAGCACTGGGGAGAACTATGGCGTTGACAGTGCAAAGTTTGCACTCATCTTTAAATGGGCTGTACCAGTCAGCAGGCACAAAAAGAAGAAAACTCTCAACTCTCGTGAAAACTCATAAAACTACTTTATAGCGATGATGAACTCATATACATTGTCGAGGCTTTCCACCTCTAATGGGAACCCAACATGAAAAGGAAACTTCAAACTAAACTCCAACTTGTAAAGAAACTATGATTTTAACAACAATTGAGTTCTAATATAATAAAACTCCTAAACTAAGGAAAAGATTAAACTATCCATGTTTTGTCCTCCATCACTTACCTTATGTGAAGATGGGTTGGCAATTATGGTGTTAGCATCATGGACATGGCTTGTTAGATACTTTATTTGTTGAGGTAAAACTAGCCCCATATTGTATTGTTTGATACTTTATTTGTTGAGGTAGAACCACCCCATACTGTATTGTTTCAATCAATTTCCATTTAATGACATAGATGGTATCTCATTGATTTTCTATAACAAAATATCTCCCAAAGTACTTGCTCATTTATTAAAGGCATTGCATTATTCATTTCAGCAAGCTTTAAAGAACTGAATAATGGTTTAGTATCATTTATACAATTCTACCAGTCACCCATGTATAGCTACACTACCAAATGTAAATAGATGATAGATATGCATAATCGAGCAGGACTGAACTGTGTCACTATTCTAGGATGACGTTTTTGGTTTTATTCATATAATGTTGTCCCCTTATAATTTATCACTAGAAGAAAAGTGTTATCAAATTGCACTATTGTATAACAGAATAATAAAGCAAATGCATTTAAAGTGGGGAAATATAAATCAATTCATGTGTTATTTGTGACACTTATCAGTCAAGCTTGCTTTACTATAGGAAGAGGGAGCGACCAGTCTGGCTCCAGATCTACGGAAGCAAATTGATGAGACTTTGGAAGAAATTACTCCTCTCTGCGTTTTGGAACTTCTAGCTCTACCCCTTACTGATGAAACTAGGATAAGAAGAGAGGAAGGCCTTCAACGTGTGCGCAATATTCTATGGGCAGTTGGAGGAGGTGGAGCTGCTGCTATTGCTGGTGGATTCACACGAGATGAATTCATGCGGCAGGCATTTTTGTTTATGACTGCTTCGGAGCAGGTTTTCCCCCTTTTTCTCTCTGAGTTTTAGTTTATTTTTGTTTTTGTGTTAACTGCACCTTTTTTTTTCTTATTGAAATTACCAGTAGTTTGATTTCTTCTTCTATTTCTTTGACGCAGGTGGATTTATTCTTTTCGACACCACCAAACATTCCTGCAGAGAGCTTCGAGTTCTATGGAGTGGCACTTGCGTATGTTGCTCAAGCAGTAGTAATGAAGAAACCCCAGTTAATTCAAGATGCTGATAAAATGTTTTTACAGCTTCAGCAAACTAAAATTACAAGGTTGGCCACTGATTATGATTCCTCAATGAGGTCTGATCGAGAGAAAGATTTTGCACTGGAACGTGGTTTATGTTCACTTCTTCTTGGAGATCTTGATAATTGTCGCTCGTGGTTAGGACTCGATAGTGCTACCTCACCTTATCGCGACTCATCTGTTGTGGAATTTGTTATAGAGAACTCAACAGAAGAAAATGATGAAGATTTCATACCGGGGCTTTGCAGACTATTGGAGGCTTGGTTGATGGAAGTTGTTTTCCCAAGATTCAGAAATTTTGAAGGCATACAGTTTAGGCTTGGAGATTATTATGATGATCCGACTGTGCTTAAGTATCTGGAGCGGCTTGAGGTTGGTGGTATGCCTCCATTGGCGGCTGCGGCTGCCATTGTGAGAATTGGAGCAGAGGCTACAGCGGTGCTAGACAGTGTGAAAACAAGTGCAATTCAAGCTTTGAAGAAAGTATTTCCGTTGGATACTAAGGAAGGAAGAGTTGGGAGAAATGAACAATTTGCAGAGGATGAATTTTTCTCTCCCAGTGAAAAGGAAGGGGATCAGAAATCTTTAGATTTTGATAATTCAGGACTTGTGGATGACGCATCCCCAAAGAAAATTGTGGAAGAACTCAACGACCAAGTGCTGATGACTGAGCGGATCAAAGATGTGACTGTGAAGATTATGAGTGCCGGGGTGGCCATTGGTGTCTTAACTTTGAGTTTCCTAAAATATGTCTCAGATACGAATAGGGTCTCTATTCCCCTAGAAGAAGCACGTACTGCTTTGACCACAGAAGTCAATTTGGGTATTCTCTCTCTCTCTCTCTCTCTCTCTCTCTCTCTCACACACACACACACACACACACACATTTTCATGCACCGCACCCATTTGTATGGCTGCTATATTAGATGTGGCTTAAATAACATAGAGTGCTAGTGCTTGTGCTCCAGAAGCTACATATTTTTGTTACTCATGCTATGCCTATTCATGAATTTTATTCAAAATGTTTCTTAAGTAATGGAATGCTAGTTCTTGCGTTTCAGAAGCTACATATTTTGGTTACTTATGCTGTGCCCATAATGTAAATGAATTTTATCCATATCATGTAATGAGCTGCAGAACTTCAATTAGGGGCTCATTACCCTGTGATTTGTTAGATATATTCAATTTTCTATGACTACTGTGTTTAAATTGCCATTTTTTTCTCATCATTGTGATATTTTTTTAGGGACTGGTAATCCATGTATAAGGATTCTTACATTTAATAGGAGCAGAGGAGGCAAATTGTGAAGACTTACTATTATCTAGTCATTTGGTGATTGATAAACATCGAAATTTTTGGAACGTTACTTAGGATGTGTAGATGATGTTAAATTTATTATCTTTCTATCATGGGTTATGGTTACCAGTTGAAGAGTCAATTTATGAGGATATGTAACATCTTTTGTGTATTACACTATGTTTAGCTTTCTTCCCTTGGGGCTTAATCTTATTAATTGTCTTAAATTTCCAGGATATTGGCAATTGATATGCCTATTTGTTTTGGAATATCAGTTTCAAGAATTGCAATCATCTAACTGTTTGTAAATTTTTGGTACATTAATGACATGAGATTTGCATGTTTGTTAAAACACTATTTGGTGTGACTTATAATTGGTTATGTAATTTCATATGGAAGAAAGGTGCTTGCAAAGCTTTAATTTTTCGTTGTCTTTTTAGATGTGAAGACAGATGAGCAGATAACCAAAATGGATGCAAGATTAGCTGAAACCTTAGTTCGCAAATGGCAGAGTATAAAATCTCAGGCACTTGGACCTGACCATGCTCTTTCTAAATTGGCTGAGGTAAAAGGTTCAAGAGTTCTTTATTTATTCATCTGGAACAATTTGTTAATTGTTAGCATCATAGTTGAAGAAGTAATAACATGCAGGTCCCAGTGCAGTTCTTTTGCACTTTCTACTGACTATAGCTATTGCTTTGCTTGTTGATTGGTGGTGATCTGGTCCAAGATGAATCTCTCTTCTTGTAAAACTCTTCTTTCCACTAAAATTTATACTTAGTAACACTAGTCTGTTGGAAAAGTAGGTAACTAGCTAGTTTGTTTGTTTGGAAATTTTTTGGTTTCTAATGTTTTAGGTGCATGTCTAGTTCTTGTAAATTATATGTTCAGTGCACTTCGCAAGTTGCTTGGTTAGGTTTCGGGCCTTTTGACAATACATATAGCATGACCATACGTTGTTATCATTCTTCAAAGATTTCTTTTGTTGTTGGATCTAAAAGTGTATTTTTTCTTGATTAAATACCTGCTGACTGAATTATCAAAGTACATCTTGTGGTATGAAGAGTATGTGTCGGCATCTCTATAATTGTCAAGCAGACATGCCGTTGATCAGCTTCCATTTCACCTTAGCATTGTTCTTCATCTTTGTCATTGTCGCGGTGCTACTACCTATCTGCTCCACTCTCCCCGTCTTAGA
The DNA here is from genome assembly GCA_032619315.1 of Piper longum. Classification (NCBI taxonomy): domain Eukaryota; kingdom Viridiplantae; phylum Streptophyta; class Magnoliopsida; order Piperales; family Piperaceae; genus Piper; species Piper longum. The sequence goes on along the minus strand of JAVDBV010079402.1, from coordinate 15,294 downwards.
GACCATTGCATCATTGTCAAGCAATGTCAAACACCCACGTAGGCTGATCTTTGCTGCCACAATTAAACTCTGACCTCTTGCTGCATAGGTTATTGGATAAAAGTGGATCTGGTGTTTTTGAATTATTGCAGCTGATTTTAATACGTACTATTATGCTTCACTATTTGGCACTTGCGACAAATCCCTGTCTCCAAATCATGGTGATTATATTACCTTGATGACAGTTCATGACCTTTAAGCTTCGATATCAGAGCCAACAAACGAGTGAAGTGCAGTTGTACCTACTACCCAATCTTAAAAAAATATAGTCACCGGCAGATAATTATTGGGTCCCATTCTCTGATCACCATTGTCTGCTCCTCCTATGCATTTACTTTCATAATTTTGATTTTGCGCTGTTGTGTAAATACAGCTGCAAGTCTTGCCATCTATATGAGTATATGGTTCTTGTTGCTGCTGATTGATCGCCCTGTTGTCATATCCACCACCACCAACCCAAGTCTTTTTTTCAATCTTTCAACTGGTCTTATTGAATCCAGACTGATTTTTTTTTTAATTATGTAATACTCAAAAGTGTTGGGCAGGGCTTCAAAGATTGATTTGGTCCTGACTCTTTTAACATATTGAAGAGATAGTTTCTAAAGTAAAGGTTGTTGAGCAGAAGCCCTTGATCTTGGATGTAAATGGTAAAAAAATTATTGAGATGACATCTATAACCGCTGATTTAGAGCTATTTGTGTTTAATCTCTAGCCATCTTTTTCTAAGAGTGTCTTGTGGGACACAAAGTTGTGTTATGCACGGTAATGTCACATTACTTTTCAATGTCCTAATGCCTATTCTAAGTTATTTGCACATAAAAATAGGACATCTATGTAGTACATATTTTTCTAAATGATAAAGCTGTCAAATCTGATACCGTTGGAGTCAAACCAAGTTGAACTTTTTTCTACTCGAGGCTGGCTCAACTTGGGCTTAAGTTTGAGCTGGCTTGCTCTGATAAATGGATTATGCTATTGTTTCTTGTAACCTCTACTGGTGTTAATTCCCCTTGAATCTTTGTCCCTAGTTTTGTGAATTTCAGACATGGGTTTTGCAATTTTTCTTACTTGGAATTCTCATAATTTTGCGATTAGTTTGCAATTTGCATAGGAGATTTGATTTAGAACCTCCACCACCCAACAGATTTGCTTCTTGTTTTTCATCAATCTTAAAAAGCCATTTTAAGGCATTATTCTCGGATGCTTTGACTATACTGTATGATCTACCCGTAACTTGGAGAGAGTTGAAGTTCACACTGATTTTGTTTTTTTATGTTATATTCTGTCTTTTTTAAAGTAGACAAAATGACATGAGATTCTAGGGAAAGCTAAGAATTTTATGGATCTAATTTCATAATATTTTTTATGTTCGCAATGACATTGTTGAAGCTTTTCATTGGAGATTTTGATGTAGAGCTTCCACACAACAGCCTTATTACTTGTTCTTCAATTTTATCAAGTCATTGGAAGGTCTGATAATTGTATGCTTTGAATAGACCTGTCCCATAAATTTGAAAAAGAGTTGAAAGCAACCGAAATTTTGTTTTTGCATCCTTGTCTTCTATCTTATATTCAACAGACAAAACTTGGCAAGACATTCTAGGGCAGCTGAGAATTTGGTAGACATCAACTGTTTTTCTTTCTGTTCCAAATTAAATATTGCTGTAGCTTTGCTAATTGCTAATAGGTTTTGGAAGGCCAAATGCTGAAAGTATGGACAGTCCGTGCCTCCGAGATTGCACAACATGGATGGTTTTGGGAGTATACGCTTCTGGGCTTGACAATCGACAGTGTTACTGTCTCACTTGATGGCAGCCGTGCCCAAGTCGAGGCAACTATTGAAGAAGAAGCGAGTTTGATGGATCTCGCTCATCCTGAGCATGACGACTCATATAGCTCGACATACACAACTAGGTATGAAATGTCCTGTACTGAATCAGGGTGGAAAATAACAGAAGGAGCTGTGCTCAAATCGTGATTTTTTATTCTTGCCATCACATCTTTGTAAATCTCACCAATTTTTAAGCTGTGCACTAGGAATATGTTTTTAACCGTCCTGCTACAAATTGAGAATGTAGCTCAGTAACTCTGCTACATTTCTAGCTTTAGCAGCAAATTTGTTGTGATGCAATCATCCAATTATTCACACAATTAGGGATTAGAGAGTGGCAGAAGGGGTGCTAGCAGGTTGAAACGGATAGTTATCTTTTCTACTTAACCTTCGCTATGATTATTCACTTGTTTGCGAGAAAGGATAACTGATTTGATTTATCTAAATGATATATATTATTACTATGAAAAAAAAAGACGGCCGTCTTTTATTATTTTATAAATAATAAAAGAGTGTCTAATAGTTAAGGTAGGATAATATTTTGGTTTGACTTAAATCTCTACAAGTAGAACATGTTTGCATAATGTATAATTATAATATAATAATTGCTAAAAACGATAAAATTGTATATATTTATATGCATTGCGGGAGTAATCAAATAGTGGAAAAAAAAAACCGAAGTCTAAGAGTTGCTATTGATCGACATGGACAACGAATCCATGAAACAAACTGTAACCCATAATTTTAAAGAACTGGAAAGTCTATAAAACTATTTAAGTTGGTTAAAGGAGTTTGCTCGTTGTTTGAAAACAAAAAGAAGAACAAAAGCAAAGAGTATGCACCCATTTTTTCCCAAGAATTCTCTACCCAAACCGGCTCGCCTTTTTTATTCAACAATTCCCCAACCAAACCCATATTCAGATGCATTTACAACTTTAATTTGAAAAAAAAACATTGAATAACAAAACTAAGATATACCATTGAATTGTGAATAGTATAGCTTTTTGCCATTAATAAATCGTAAATTCATCAAAAAAATAGGTATCTATTTAGGGTATTATGTAATAAGAAATTTAATTATTACAAAGTTTCTTATAAAAAAACACAAGGAAGAGGAGGAAATTTTTTAGTGAAGAGATTTTATATCTCATACATACATCATAATTAATTCTTCACATTTTACACTTAATTTAATACCAAAAACTTGTTATATCAAAAGAACTAGTCAAATGTTGCACCATTCACAGTCTATGTTAGAGATAGATCTTGATTTTATACATAAACTCTTTTTAAATGGAAAAATTGATTATAATGATTGAATTTATTATTTTTTATCTTTGTTGTATTTTAATGGGCTAAAAGTCCTACTTCTAATAAAAACCCTACTTTTTTCCCATCCTTCTATAAGTAAGAGTGAATAGGTTTTTTTTTTATGAATTAGAATAATTGGGCAGTTTAAAAATGAACCAGTTCACTAGATTTGCTAGGCCTTGGGTCTTATCAGAAACATGCATGCAGTTGGAAAAATTGCAAAGTTGCCTTGCCATGCTTTGAATCTCCAGCTCTTGTTGCACAGCCCAGAGCTAGACTGCTAGCAACAATCTTCTAGTTCCCTAGGTTTTGAGCTTTGTCTACGTATGGTTTGTAGTTTGTCCAATGAGATATTGCATGGATTCGTTTAGAAGAGATCAATATCGAGTTTGAACTTTGAATAATATACGATGAACCAAAAACAATGTCAACATTATTATTATACAAGAACAGCAGTAGGAGATCTGATTCTGTCATGACATGAGTTTAATACAAAAATACAAAAGCTCAAACCTGCGTGCCTTTACAAACCCATTTTTACAAACAAATCTGTCAGACGAACCTCATCGAATGATCTAATAATTAGTTGAATTTGCAGAGTGGAATGAACAGTACTAGATTCCCACCCAAAAGATCACTACAATGGTGATACACCATTCTTCCAGCCGAAACTGTAAGATTTTCGTCTGGGTGTTTGGGGAGAGAAACTTAATCCAAACATCTCTTTAAGGCCTTGCCCAGGCTCCAACAGCCCAACCAGTTTTGCAACAAGAGCAGCGCTGTTTCTATTATGTTCCATGTTGCGTGGATCAGACCATAAACAACGCGCAAGATGAAGTTTTCTCTGCTTTGCTTTCAACCCAATTCCCCATTCCTGGAAAAGATCCTCCCTTTCCTCCACTGTCAGCCTCTTCCCTATTTGCCTGCTTAGCATTTCTCTCTCACGTCGGAGAGTCCGCAAGCTTAATTGAAAGAAATCAGATGTCAGGATCATGTTAGGTCCTAACACTGTTATGTGAGTGAATATGTGTGTGTGTGTGTGTGACTGTTTAAAGATATCAAATAGTGAAGCTATCTTTCCCGTTGCAGGAAAAACAAATTTGACATCATCACAAAAGACTTGGCTTTCAGACCAGTAGAGGAATCCATAATCAAACCCATCAAAATGCAAGACAAGCATTACATATCATCCACTAGCTGATACTTTCAATCACAAAATATTTGGTTTTCTGGTATACAAGTAGACTTTTAGAACAAACAGTTACCACAGACCTCTTATTCGAAAGTGTCATCTCTCATTTATGTTTCCAAATTTTTCCATACAATCTTTATCAAGATATATAGTAATGTATATTTGCAGGTGAAAGGTCATTTAAAAAGATACTAAAACATGGGTCTTTTGCAAAATAGCACCACAAATTGTGAAAATAAAAGATCCTGTTACCTTGATGTTGATGTAATAATGCGTCCATCTGATGTAGTGAGGTTAGCACGAACAAAGGAGGACTTGAGAAAAGACAGCCTCCTTAACTCCACTTCCATGTAAATTTTATCTGAAGGGTCTCCCTTGAAAAGCATGAAAAAGTAGGTTCTGTGTATCAAAGACACATTACATTCTTGCCAAAGCATGACTATCTCTTTTTGTTGCCTCTCAAACTCCATGCACCAATGAGTAGGTGACTCCATGGATATCTGCATGGGATCCAAGCCCACATCTCTCAAGATCTTATGCCCCTTGACAACAACTTCATTCTGATCATTTTCCTACGTTCGTCATTGAATGCAAATGTCTTAAAACAACACACTTAAAACAAGAAAACCAATTGCTCACTAGTGTTTGAATCAGAGTCATTTCATAAAGAAAAAGACATTTCCTGCTATATGCTTGTTCAAACAAATTCAAATTGGAATAGGAAGTTCTAAATACCAAACAAGAAATATTCATCTCATGCATCCTTCTGCACTTGATACAAAAATTATTGTTAAATTAATAATGCTCCAGATTCAGTTTCTATGCATCATCATGAGAATAAGAACAAATGCCTTTGCCTTGCTTGTTAATTCTTATCAAAATTGCACGCTCAACAACTAGGGTATTCACATGGCTCATTACCATTTCTAAAACAGACGATTCTGTTCTTCTCAGTTAACAAAAATAGTGAAAATTAAACTAAAACTATACAACCAATTAACAAGCTATTGTGCATATCCAGATTCTCTTTACAATCTGAAAACAATACAAATTTTAAGGAAACATAAGGAGAGATACAAATTTTAAGAAACAAGCTTGAGTGATAAAGGGCTACGAAAACACTTGATCTAAGTAACTTTGGGCTCTTAAGTAGTAATAAATGCCAAATTACTTCGGATTACCTGACCATTAATGGCTTGCTCGTTATATGTGCGCTGAGCCATGTTTTGCAGATCCTTCATAAAACTATGAATGCTTGCAATGTTCTCTTCTGGAACATCATTTCGTGAATTTGGCGTATCTGGGGAAGCAATCTGCTCTGATGCATATAACTCAGTTCTTGGTGACCTTCCGGTCTCACTCCTGTAGTTTAATGAATAAGGCCTCCATCTAAAAGCTTTAGGAATTGGTGGAAATCCCTTCACAACCTGACTAGGTGGTGTATTTTCATTTTGCTCTGACTGCTCAAACCAGAAAGGAGATGTGTTATTTGCAAGATTAGCACTGCAGCTTCTAGTTTTACGTAATGGTGGCCTTGTCCATGGCGAGGGTTCACATGGAAGAAGCTCAACAACATTTTTTACAGGTGTTTCAATTTCTTGAAATCGCCCCAATGTGTTAACAGGTGCGCCTTCCTCTACAGGTTTTAATTGTATGTCAGCCCCATTGCTGGACTCTAATTCCCGCTCTCTTACCACCCCGTCAACATCCACAATAGATCCCTGTTCCAGCTTGTCTACCTCTCTGTGCAGCTTTATATTCAGTTCACACACTGGCTCTATTATTTCATTAGTATCATTGGCTTGCATTGACTCTTTAGATTCTCCAACATCTCCAGGCAATCCAACAGTGCAGTTATCATTTCTACATTTGGTTGATTCTTCAATATCAACAGACCCAACATCCCTAAACGGCTCCACAAAGTCAATCTCACTGTTTTCACGGGAAACTTCAACCACAGCTTTCTGTGTACTAGCTTCAGGAAACTCATGAGCGTTGGTCTGAGAAGTTGATTCATCGCGTTCATTTGGTACTTCAGGCAGGCAAAGGTAATTTTCATCAGCATTGGAAGAGCTAATATACTCAAAACCAAAATCTAGAGACTGATCAATGACGTCTGACGATTCTGATAGCGAGAGTTCATCATCATATTGGTTAGAAACATGGAATGGAGGATCCCTAAAACCTGACTGAATGGACACCCAAAAACAAGATTAATTTATATCCATAAACATGTACTCATTGAAATTTGCAAAAAAAAAAAAAAAAAAAAAGAAGAAAGAAAGAAAAGAAAGAAAAGAAACGAAAAACTTTAAATACCCATATTTTGGTTGCCTGGTTGTCCCCAGAAACTCGAAGCAGATCATCAAGCCGAGATTGAGCTAAATCTCTCTGTTCACTTAACTCTTTTACCTCTTTCTCCAACTGTATATGCATGAGTATGATTGGCGGTATAAGATTTGCAGCAATCATGAAGAAATAGTACAAAAAAGACAAGAAACCATAAAAACCTTTTGAATTTTTGCATCTTTCTCCCTTAATAAAAAGTTAGAGCGGTTTGATAAAGAAGGAGCTGAGTCAGGACTTCTAAGTTCACTCTCCAATCTAGCCAGTTCTTTCTGCAGATGCTTAACCAATGCCTTGTCAGACATGACAATGTTGACTCGTGCATTTGTTGCAACTTGCTTGGCACAACTTGCGAATAGCAGGGTGTTTCTTGATTGTTCCAAATGAATACGTGCAGGACTCATTGTGCATATAATAGCAGTTCTTGCATTGCCTCCCAGTGAAGATTGCAGTATACGGGTCAGCTTTGAATCTCTGTAAGGAATGTGCCCATTCCTTCCCTTGCTGCATCAGGTCATGAATTAAAAATAAGTTTCTGATATTTCATAAAAACAAGAGTTCTTATTTGCATAAAACTGAAGGAAATTAACAAAATTTATAGAGATGAATGAAAATTGACAGCTAATTATGGAAATTCAATGATTTCGGTAGCTTCTTGTCATTTGACTTTGCTTATCAAAAACAGAATAGACAACTTCAATAATTAAAGTAGTTTTTAATGTGCAAAAAATGTTAAGTTTCGCAACCTCAATTTTCTAATTACTGTTCCCAGTGTCAGCAAACTGCGGTTAATGTGGCATCCTTCTTTCAGTCTAGCACCTGCAGATAATGCCTGAGAGGCGCGTTCGCTTCCCGCCAGATCCACAAAATTCTGTTAAGAAATGGTAAGTGGACTTACAAATTGATAGTGTGCTCATTTTCATAACAGCAACTCAAAAGAAATTGTAATTTAAAAAAAAATGCGAGGACACAAAAACATTACCACACTGGCTGACAGGGTGTTGGAGTTATCTTTGCCTAAGAACTCACGAGCAGAGCTTTCAACTGTCTGTAAAAATGAATGATTCCAATAGAAGTGAAAAAGAGATAGTAGTTAAGTATCTTCAATTCATAATCATAGAAGAGTAACCGACCAGTCTTAGAATTTGATGAGATCTGGAGCTCGCTTCATTCAGGGAAGTCTCCCCAATTTGTCTTTGAGCTACATAATGCACGTGTTTAGGTTCAAATTACGGAAAAGAAAAAAAAAACCTACCATAATGAAAGTTATGCATACCTTCACAAATAGAAAGAAGCTCCTTCATATGATTCCAATCCCTCAGAGTTTCCTCTGTTAGTTTCTCAACAACTGTTCCTTTCTATAATGTAAAAACACATTAATGACATAGAAGCTCCATGGTGAAAATTTTATTCAAAAAGAAAAAAGAAATTTAACTGCTCACATCAGGATCATCCAAGAGCCTTAGTTGTGCACCATCAGAACTAAGTAAATCTTTGACAGCTTCATTATATATTTCAATAGCAGAAAACTTCAGTACAAAAGCCCTTTCATGATGCTGCAAACAATGACAGTTTCGGATAAAATACAAAACCCCAGCTTAGAAAGAAAAATTGAACATCGGGAAAAAAAATTATGTTTGCATGGTACCCTCTGAATATAGTAAAAAATGTCACTTATGGTGTACTCGGTTATTCCAGTCATTGTGTATGTCTTTCCGCTACTTGTTTGTCCATATGCAAAAACACTAGCTGAAAAAAAGAATTAAGAAGTTCAGTAGCTCAGGTTTAACCCAGAAATAGTAAAGTGTACATTGATAATCACTTTTCATTTTTTTCGACTAAAAATAAACAGTAACGGGTGTGTACTTACAATTAATACCGCTGACAACAGAAAGTGCAACTTGTTTAGCTGCTTCCTCATACACTTGCCTTGTGGTAGAACCAGATCTGAATACTCTGTCTGAGACAAGGGAAAAAAGTAATATTGGAGCAGGAAAGAGTACAGGAACAAAAAAATTTATCACGAGAGTAATAGATAGCCACGTTTATGATTTACAAAAATATCAAAAAAAGCCCGCAACAAAGCAATTACATCAGACAATTAAATTAAAGAGAAAAAAAACCTTTTATAACATACATACATTAATGATAAAAAAATTTTAATTACCTAAGCAAACTAGTTTAAACCTGAGAGATAGACACTATATACAAATCACCAGAAACAAAAATTGAAATGCCTAATAGTCACCAACTTTTGGAGGAAAATTAAAACCAACCAAACAAAAGCTGTCATAGCTTAAATATCTCACCAAACATGTAAGAAGCAGGAAACACTAAAGATCAAGTTGCCCTTGTTTATCTAACACACGTCTATCATGTAAACAGTAAAGATCAAGCTTTTACTCGACATTGAACTACGAAATCCCTCAAAGATGCACAAAAGGAAATTAAACCCAAAAATCTGCAAATTCCAATTTGACACACACTCTATGCAAATCAAATCACAGGAATCAAAGAATGCAAATTTTGAAGAACCAAATCATAACATGATTTTCAAGTTGTAATCCAACACATGATTCAATCCAAGGACATCACATGAATCCAACTTTCGATTTTCATGTCCTGAAAAAACAAAATCAACCAGCGATGGAACCAGAAAAATCTCAAGAATCTCACCAAATGTGTAAGCAGTAGGAAAGGCTAAAGATAGACTGCCCTCGTCGCTTAACACATGTATGCCACACAAACACTAAAGTTGAAACTATTAATCACCTTAATGACCTACAAAATTTCTAAAGGATGGAGAAAAGAATATTTATACATACACTCCATGTTATATGTAATCCATGAACAAATATTCTCTCAAACCAATTCATGAAATGCAAAAAATCAAAATCAAAGCAACAAAAGAAGCTGCAGGAGCTCATGAAGCTCCCCAAAATTGTGAAACTGTAGGAAACACAGTGGATTAAACTGCCCTTTTTTACATGAACATAACTATAATGCAAACACAAAGACGAAGCTTTAAATCATCCCAATGAACTAACTCCCTAATAGAATCAGAACAAAAAAAAGCTAATTCCCTATAAACAGCCCAATTTGACAAACAATTCATGAGACAAACAGAAATTCTCACCAACCAAACTATGAAATGCAAAAAAAGTCAAAACCAAAAAAGAAAAAGAAAAAGAAAAGAAAATTCCTTAAGAGCTCACCAAATGTGTGAGCAGTAGGGAACAAGGCGCGCTCAGGAAGACTGTTCCGGAACATGATGGTGTGGTCATCAATGCACTCCCAATCACAGACATCATTCCTGACAAGCTCCTTCTCGTTCAACGGCCTCAACCTCACCGACACCAGAATCCTCTCCTCTCCACCGACGGCCGGCGAGTCCTGCGGCTGCTGCATTCTGTCCCACCGCGGTATCAACTCCTCTCCTCCAATGGCCCCCGTTCACCACCTCACATCAGTACCTTCATCGACCTCAAATCTTATGAGGAGTTAGGAGAGCTTTAATTAGCGCCGACCGACTTTTGGAACCTCCTCTTTTACAGTCTGTCAAACCAGTCCCCTTCCTACCTGTCTCTCTCTCTCTTTCTCTCTCTCCCCTCCCTTCCAAGAATGCCTCACTTCAGCTCCAAGCAGCCGTCTTTTTCACAGATTCCGATCCAAGATCTGCCAATTGTTGATGCAGATATCTTCCAATCACGTTCCCAATTGAATCACAACACAACCCCGGATTAAAAAAAAACTCTTTCCTTTTTTTAGGTTCCACAACTCGGAACAATGCAAAGATTGACCAAATTTCTGCATAAATATCAGAGAAAATTGGCTATCACACAAACAATGCATGCAAATCCACTGCAGCTCAAGCTTTGAAAGACAACAAACTGCAACAAAATTTAACAACACAGACCCAATTTTCCAACACCCAGAAATCCTGCAACTAAAGCTTGCAACAAGAGAGCAAGCAAAGAAATAAAACTTTCAAAATGGAAACCAAGCATAGATGCAATGCAACTCAGAAGTTGCAACAGAAGACCGGGATTGACCAAAACTGTCAGCCACAAGAATGAGCCCAGACGCAGCCAAATCCTAACCAAAAAAACAAAAAAAAAATGAAACCATGCTGAATCATGCAACCAAGGAATGAGAAGTGACTCAACAGATAAAATATAAGAGAGGAGGGAGAAAAGCAGTTTCTCCTCTCTCGCTCTCTCTGTGTTGTTGAGAGAGGGAGGAGGAGGGAGGAAGAACAACAACAAGAAGGAGGGGAAGGGGGGGGGGGGGGGTAGGTAAGGGAAGAAAAAACGGTTTAAAGTTGAATCTTATTTGGGACGTGCCCTCCGGCATGAACGCTCTTCCACAAACTGGAATATATGCATGTGTGGGGTGGTGTTGATATATATATATATTATATGTGAGAAGGCGGGACAACAATCAAATGGGCAGAGGAGGTGGTTATGTGCTGCATAGTTGGGCATAGCTCGGTGGAGAAGAAGATTGGGATGATGTATTCGTCCTTAGATTTGGAACTGGAGTGAACTGGACTGCACGTTGGAACCAGTTTGGGGGGGGGGAACTGAATTTCACGCTCGGTCACCGCAGTTTAACTTAACCGAATCAAAATATATATATTTTATTTAATTAAATTAAAATACTTATTTTTATGAGCTTTTACCAAACAAAGAAAGGATTTTTTTTATATAACTAAGCGGTGAAAAAATTATACCCAATTATAAAAAGAGAAAATTTTATTTCAATAACAAATCTAAACTTATTTGTAAGAAATAATTATTTTGAAAAGTAACTAAATTTTTGCCAATTTGGTCACCGGAAGCTAGCCCGGACGCTCATACCCTGCCCAGACCATGGGCGGACAGGATTATGCTGCTCTTGGCCCAGACAAATCTTTATTTAATTTTTTATGATAAAATGATTTATTTTTTGTTTAATTGAAGGGGCTCATTGGACCACATGCAGTGCCAGTTGTAGTACAACCAAAAGAACACAATTGCTATGTGAGAAAATATGACCGAGTTACACATTTACTATGTCCAAAAAATGTTATATGCAATAATTTTTATGTATATTTTATTTATTTATTTTAGAATAAAATTAGTATTTATTTAATTATTTTTTATATATCATTTTAATATCAAACATGATTCACACGAATAAACAAGTTAATCCTTTTTAAAACGGCATAATAATTTAAAAGTTATGATTTTAGTATAAAATTACTTACATGAATGCTAATAATTCTCTTCTCGGTCGGTGATGATTTATTAAATCATTTTTTACTGGTAATTTTGTCCAATAATTTTTTTTACTAGATTATGTCCAACACGTGGACACTCCTCAATTAATATGATTGTTTAGAAAATAAAAAAAGATAATTTAATTTCTCGACATGATAATCTCTTTATTTGTAAAAATATTAATTAAAATTATGATAAAAATTTATCTCAAAATATTAATTATATAACATTTGACAACCAATATAAAGCTTATAAAAGAAGACAAAATGCTGAAAAGGAAAACTTATTATGTAAGCCTAAAATTTTTAAGCAACTATTTAACCTCAATAGTGCCGTAGAATTTTCATTTTTATTTTTTTTTAAAAAATCAAGTTTTTAAGCGAGGGGCTAATTTCGTCAGTGGAATTTTACTTTGGCCTCTTGCGATCCCAATGAATGCACGAAATAAAACGGAAAACATGTGTAGCGGTCAAACTCAATCAAAAGCTGTTGCCTTCGAGCCAGCTATTGTTCGGGCCCACATAAAACCGTGGGCCCACTTCTCTTAGTCATGCCCCACTAGTTTTTTCCGGCAAATCTACTGGGATATGTGTTCCCGAGGCCCCACATTTTATCTTGACTGAGAAAAATCAGAAGCTTGTATGTACATGTACTCAAGTGGGCCAGGTTTGTTTTACAAGGAATTGTGGGCCCACCCACCCCACAAGGCTTTTTTTTTTCAGATTTGATTTTTTTTTGGTCTGGTTTCATTGCGAGGGAAAAAAATTGGTGCATTTTTTCTTCAATTTTTTACCGTTTGGGTTGGAAGAAAATACGAAGAAAAAAACTATTTTTCATTAAGAAGGAAAATCCGTCTTCTTTCAAGAAAAACACATGAATCAAAATAATTAGAAAACTATTTTTCTTCTGTTATTTTTTTATGTCATGCCCACTTTCTTTTGCTTTTTAATTATCCAATCAAACCCTAATTGAATTGAAATAATATTTAATGTTTTTAAATAATATTTTTAATTATCCATTCAAACCTCGGGGTATGCTTGAATTCATTTTAGGGTTTTGTGTAATGGTTACAATATCATGTTCATTGTATATGTAACATAAATCATGCAAATTCGGTTGTTCCAGGCTTCGTTTTTATAATTGGAATGTGAGATCCAATCATTCAGAAAGGTACAGTTAAGAACTCGTTCAAATGTTTTTTTAGAAATTCAATGGGTGTTGAGTATTATGTCTTTCAACAACAACAAAAAATATTATCTTTGAGTTCATTGTCTTAGAACAATCTTCCTTGTACAATATTAATTAATTCAAATATTTTATCTTCATTGCATTTACCCGTTTGAGGTAAAATTAAAAATCAATGTTGTACTTTCTTTTTATATTATCTTCAAATATTTTATCTTCCGTTGGAGTGCTCCATTTAAAAGGACTTTGCACCTAGGAACACCCCATAGAAAAGGGACCTTTAAAATGAGGGACCTACAATGTCATATGAATTTCGATTGAACCTACATATGAAGCTCATTCATAGTTCTAAATTGAAAATAAAACTCGTGAATAATGTACTTAGAGAATTATCTTTCTATCTCTATCAAATGACTAAATAAACCATGAACAAGATGCAACCCTTTATATAAGAATTTGCGTATGTTTTATAATAATGTAAAGCTCTTTAGGTAAATTTAAGTTTTTTTAAACACTATCTTGCATTTTTTTTTAAACATCACTATTTTGCATTTTGGTACAGCATGACTTGAGATTTTGTAATGTGCTAAACTAGTTGAGAGCTGGCTGGCAATCACATATATTTTAAGAGTCTCCCATCCCATCTTTAATAAAATTTAATATTATTTTTGTGGGCGGCACTGCGGTATTTGGCAATGTTGGAATGTTGGTGGCAATATTAAAAGTGTCTGCAGCCTTTAATCCTAAAAATTGGACAAATTTTTAAAATAATAAATTATTGAAATAAATCAATTCGGTATTTTATTCTAAATACTACTGAAATTGATGTTTCAATAAAAATCAAATATATATATATAGCTAAAGATTAATTATAATAAAATCGATTAACTTCTTTTATAAGTTATAGGTCCCAAATATTATCCTTTTAATAACTAGGGATATCTTTGTAAGAGGTCTTGGATTTGATTCCTCTCTTGATATTTTAACAACCTGATTATTTCCAGTCTTAGAGTCTAAATAGTACTTATTAACTTTTAATATTTTTATAATAAAAGTTGGGTGCATCAATGCAAGTAGTGCATACTTGTAATTATAATATATATATATATATATATATATATGTATATGTATATAAAACCAACTTCTCCAAGATGGAGGGGCTCAATCTAGTTGGGTCCCGCTTGGGAAAGATGCCCCTCACCAGCAGAGTGGGCCATTCATGATATAACAATTTATTTTTCAATTACAAGTACTTTTAGTCAAGCCCCATTCGAACAAAGCCTTTTTCAAATGGGCCCAAGCAATACTTTGACAAATATGAAGAGCCCACGTGTTCATGTCAATTGCACACCACACTTGGTATGGACACCAAGGTCATAATAATTGGCATCTAAAGAAGCTAAGATTTGCCCTTTCCAAGCAGTGCCACATGAGTGAATTTGATGATTGATTTCCTCCGAGTAATTCAGCATTTTTTGTACGCAACTGATAATTGAATACTTGGGGACGGGACCATGGACATGAAGGACCCCACAAATGTGGAGAAAAGTCATCCTGCAAACAAATTATGAGACTGCCCTAAAGTCATACAACTCAACATTTTTGAGGTCATCAAGGAAGAGACAATTCAAAAGTCTTCCATCTCATGTCCAAATTTGAAGAAAAAAAATGGTGGGAAGAATTCTTGCTTTGTTCTTTCTCAGCTTTATTCTATATCTAAGGTATAGAATACATGTTTTTCTAATCAAGTTTCATGTGACAATAATTACATAATTAATCATGATTAGTATTGGCTTTGTTTGTTTCAGGTGTTTGTAAGTCTTCATTTAGTATTGGGGGAAGGTGGAGTTTGCCTTTTCTTCTTTAGTTCAAATGGAGAAGAATTAACTTAGGAAAGGCACAGCCTTGGTTTTTACAGGGGTTGAGGTCCTTATCCCCATGACAAGTCTTTAGATGACAGGCTGTGAAAAAAAATATTATAGAATTGAATAGAAGAAACAAATTAATTGGATGAATACCTTAAAACCAAAAGAAATAATCTATTGTAATGTCTTACAACTAATATTTAGTTCTAAGATCCAATCAGCAACTAGATAATATGTATATATATATATATATATACATATTAT
>JAVDBV010079401.1:0-27437 GCA_032619315.1 Piper longum | reverse complement strand
ACTCGTAAATAAAACTTGACTCGACTCCGTCTCGAGTCAAATTGATTATTTACTCGTAATAAAATCTTAAAAAAATCTAGAAAAATCGGGAAAAATCCCATAAAATAAAATAACACCAAAACATCATAATGACATGCTCTATAACTATCAACCTACCCAAGCTGCCCGTAACGCGTCCTAACGCGATAAACGGCCTAAAACTAATTCTACGATCAAACTACATAATAAAAAAAAAAACTGGACTGCATACTCTTATATATTCTGATAACTCATTCTTTTCTGATGTAATCATGATGTTATCATCATATACTTGGGTACACATGACCCATCGTAGCTCATACACGCGACTTGCGTCAGCTCAGTACACGTGTTCTGAAACATACTCGACTTGAAAATAACGGTCGAATCGACCGGTTCTAAATATAAAACCCTAATTCGAATCGTGGGTTTTACAAGGAATGTGGAACTTTTAAAGAAAGTAGCCAATTTTAAGGAATCCAGGTAGATATTGACATTTGGTATCACTGTCAAATCTTGCCATTTTCGTATGTTACCCATGAAAGAAGCTAGTCAAGAAAAAGACTATTTCATGCATGCTTGGTACATGTCAGCTTGGAGATGTTGCCTCCGGCAACAACTGAAACAATGACCTCACATAGAGTAGGACTCGCGTACTAAAATATGATGAAATGTTTCTGATCATTGTTCTATATCAAGCATAGAGATCACCTGAGAATGGTATGCATTATAAAAAACAGACATTGTAAAATAGTTGTATAACTTAAAGAGTGTTAAATGTTATTGATTGTCTCTTATGTTGATTGAAGTTAAATTGTTGTTAGAGAAGAGGTTAGGTAGATCTATAAATCAAAGATTGTATTTATAAAAGTTGAAGTCATTTATGTAACTTGTACAAGTCTATAAATATAAGAAAAAAGTGGCACAACCATGGCATGTATTTTAGGCTGTTAGGGTTTATCTGTTACATTTGTAAATTTTTTAAACTCTTGCACAACTATCTATAAATAAATGCGTAAAGTTATCTGTATGATTACTGAGCTTCAAGCTTCATTATTTTGACCGGTGCAAGGGTAATGGTCAGTCTAAGGTAAAGATTTATAATTACACCCTCATTAATATATTGAATCTTACTTCGTTAATATACCGGATCTTATATATATATTGAGTTGAGTTGCCCATGCCCATTCAATTGAGAAGAGATCTTCACCTATCACTGATACCATGACTACATAACAATCATGGGCATCTAGTTCTCTTTTAACTAGTCAATCACAAAAAGTATCTACAAGATCTCTCAATTTAGTCCTACATCTATTATTTATTGAGGTAAGTTCCTGTTTATAAGTGAAATAAAAATAAATCCTTAACTTAATTAACCACTTTTGAATAAATAATTTATAACACTTTTGTTATATTTTGGGATAGGTTGTTACAGATGATATCAAAATACATGGTTTTGTATTAAATAGTGGGTTAGAATAGAGATGTTGATTAGGGTGGGTTTGACTAGAGATGTTGATCAGGCTATCAGTCATGGACTAAAGAAGGTTGCAGGCTAAGGCTAGTGACGGGCAAAATGTAGAAATTTTGAAGACTAAATTTTCTAAGGTGGGTGAAATTTCGAGGACTAAATTTTTTAAAGTAGGTGGATTGTGACATCCTTAAACTTAATATTATATCTAATACTTATTGAAATAAGATTTTGTTTATCAACTAAACATAGCTTGGGTGAAGCTCCTCATCATTGCATGCAGAACTTTAGCCAATGACTTTGTGAATATTTCAGCTACCCCCAACTTGTTATGTACAAGTTGTAGAGAGACAGACATTATCTTTCACAATTTCACTAACATAGTGATAGTCGTCTACTCTTTCCATGAAAAACTAGATTGCCTGTTATATGGACTCCTACCTTGATTGTATAATAAATTACATGAAAGGAAAGCCAAATTCTTCTAGTGGTATTTTCATCCAAATTGATTATGTAGTTGTTTTGCTCCGTTATCCTATATTTAGCGTCAGCGCTAGACCTGGCTACAACACTTTGTTTCTTGCATTTCCAGATTACAAGATTTCCATCAAGATTTATGCAATGACCACTAATTGATCTCCTGTCAACCTGCCCCGTCAGAGCCGTCAAATCTTGTATGCCAAGTGACTTCCCTTCGTTATGTTTTCCATGAAAAAGTCCTTCACTTGGATGTTTGATTTAAGTACCTTAGAATCATCATTACTGCATTCCAATGAGGTACTCTAAAATCTTGCATAAACACAAGTCAGGTGTAAATACCACTTTACAATACCTACACGTACACAATCTATGAACATATAATAGATTTGCGGATATGCTGGAGCCTGGACCGAAAACATAGAATTCTTTTAAAAATAAATCAGGAGTCAATTTAACTTTTCCATTCCAATGGCTAAACAAGACCGAAATTCACTATAACAAAGAGAGAGAAACTAGAAAACATGTGACAATCATTTGTCATGGGATTTGAAGCATGAGAATCTATTAGCCATGCTGGACAAATGGCACTAGTAATAGTAGATACACAAGCAGAGGCAACAGATTGAAATGGAAGAGTGGTTTCTACATGAGCCACTTTGAAATGATGCTTTAATTTCCCATGATTCAATGTCTCCATTGAAGGGGCAGTTGTAATAGCTGAAACGACAACAGCAGCATTTGCAGGTGTCGAGGAAGAAGAGTTACTAACTAAGCTACTTTGGCCATTCAGGCTAGTCATGTTTTATCTAACATTTATCTTATGTATATATATATGATCTGTGGCACGAAAATGGTCTTTGATGTCCTGTTTTTATTTGTTAACACTTCTTCCCACTTGGGCAGCACCAAATTCATGATCTCCAGCTTTCTCTTTGGAAACTAGTGATGAAAGTTTCTATAGTTTTTGCAAAAACTTCTGAACCTACCGGAATTCAAGAAAGTTTAGAAAAGCGCATGTGATTAACATGACATAAACTATCCACACAAGGATATAATTTTGTTAGTGTAAATTAATGTCTTTCACAGCTTCTAGCTGCCTCAGCACAGTCGACAACGAGATGAAAACAATGATAATTTGTTGAACATGCACAATTTGTTAGAGCTGTCTTGTGAATATTTGTGCAATAGTTGCGCTCTGAGCCTATATACCAAAGACTGAACTTCACCTTCGACATCCACTTGTTCAATCTGTGAATTACGTTTTATTTGTTACACCGAAGTCACAACTCACAACAATGCTCATTCAATTAGAAACTTGCTTATCTGTAGCGGTCAAAAGATACCACCCCAATTTCCCCTAAATGTGCTTCATCCAAATGACAAAAACATGGCACTTAAATGCCTTATTTTTTTCTAAATAACAAAGATTACTTGAGACTTCATTCAACTATGAGGTCAAAAATTAAATCAGAAGCTTTGATAGAATCTGTAATAAATGATTCTTGAAAAATGAGTATTGAGGGTCTAGGTCTGATAGGAATTTCACCACCTTCGATTCTTCCTTCCATCAGGCACCATGTTTCAATATTAGCAATTCTTCCCAAACTAGTTCTCACAAAACTCTCTGAGGGACTTGGTCCTTTGCTTTGTGGAACTCATTACATAGATGATAAATTCTATGGATGTTATTGTTAGCAACACAGTTTACTTACCAAGGTCCAAACTAAGTTGGCAATCTCTAGTACCATCACAACTGAACTAATGGAAGGTATATTGTCTAATATTGTTCGGTAGCCAAGCTACATGCTTGGCGTCTTCCTTGATCTATTTGAGAGATGCATCTTCTTTATCCACCTCTTTGTACCTAAGTTTGTCTTTGCTGTGTGGAAAATCCTTACAATTGTAGACAATTTTGCCATTGAACTTTGTAGAGATAATAGAGGAAACATTAATAGCAACAGAAAACACAAGTATTTTAGAAGTTGAAACAGCAGACTTCCCTTGTGCATGGCCAATTCAAACCGTACAAGATTATCCAAAGAGACTAGAATGAAATGAGCAAGATTAGAGTGGACTCAAAGTAGATCGTTTGTAGGGACAGAAGTAGGAAGATCCACCACTTGTGGGCATTGAAGTACATGTTCAACGGTTCCATTTTGAACAGTTTGAGATTTTAGTACAAATAGTTAGACTTTATGTAAAATTTATATGGTAACAGAATTAAAGATTTGAGGTTTCAAATCTCATGGCAATATATACCCGAAAAAATTAATTTATTTCATAGTGTCCAATAGATTATTTGGCCCACGTTTGCTCACGTATTAAGGCTTTAAAGTTTACTTGCACATGAAAAAGAGTTTTAGAAATAAATATTTAGGGATTCATTTTTTTAAGAACTCAAACTTTTGAGATAAGTGGTCAGACCATCTAAAGTTTACAATGAACTTATAATACCATGTTAAAAACCTTAATTGAAAGACATGATGAGATTTGTATATGACGTAGGAATGTAGAACACAGAAGGAAGCATGTGAAATCAATAGGATTCACCATTGTTTTCTTTCTTATTTGTCAACAATTAATTACTATAACATACTTATTTCTAGAGTTACCTCACAACATACCTCAATAAGTCATTTCAAATATTACACAAGAAGCAGCCGAACTGAAAAATATAGATCATATTAATACAATAAATTGTTTTAAGTACTCCAACATGCTTTATCTAACTATGAGCAAATTGTTCTGAATAAAACCCTGATAATTATATCAAGCCTCAACCTCCACATTATGTTCCTTTATATGTGCACAACAACTTTAATTGGGTAAATAAAAAAGGAGTATTATGACGAGACAACATTTTAATATGAACAGTAAACATCAACATACAGCAATTTCTTCACCTAGAGGAACATCTAAGTAAGGAATGATCTCTTTGCAACAACCACCCTCCATTCGAAGTTATGTATTCACCCATCTATGAAACCAGAGACAAAACATGAGCACCATAATCCATAAAATATCTAAAATAATGAAAACATGCTTAAGAAAGAAGATGCACAAAGAAGGTAGTTGCAGAATCAACATATTTAATATATAATAAAATTAGCTAATATTTGTTCTAAGAAATCTACGAACTTTGAAATCAATGCTCATTCATTACCAAAATCCATCGCTCTTCTTTAATTCCTTGATCTCATCACCAAATACAAATGACAAAACCTACAACATGAACATGGAACACTCTTTACTTCAAAACCATAAATACAATGTCAGGAGCCAAGAATGCATAGTCAGATCTTAAAGACACAATGAGGCTTGTAGTTAAGTTCATGCCGCCATCCATACTCGGTTCTTACCAAAAAGAGCTTTCTTTATGCGTATGATAGTGTACAGTCCTATTCAACCCATGAAATAAAATGAAAATTATGTAAACCTCTTGTAAATAACAAAGATTGATTGATAGTGAATCATATTAAAATAGGAAAGAAAATAAATAGTTTCAAATAATGGTAGAAAATAAAAAATAAATAAATAAACTTGTTGCAATATCTGAATTTAATTTAGTTGTTGATTTTCATCCATGCAAGGTATAAGATCCCAAACAAAATTAGTCTCACGCTTGGCAACTGCTAGAGTAAGATCGATTATTTTAGTCAGGGTGTAGCTATAGATCTTCAATTTTAATTAACTACTTTGAAAAAATGATTTTCCCATCACGTTTCACTTGAATTGGTCCTAACACGATGTCAGTCCCCAATATAAAAATAATAAAAGCCCGTATGTGAAATATACGAGCAGGTAGGTTATGCAGTACAATGTTTGGTTGCTTAGACAATGACTTATTAAGAGTTCGCTTTGGACTGATTAAGAGTTACTTTGGAGAATGTTTTGTTGCTTAGTAGTCTAGGTTTTGTTTGTTTCAGGTTTTGTTAATAGAAAGGGCTTTATTCATAGGAGAAGCTATCTTAAAAGGAGGGTTTTCTTAGCATAGGTATAATGTAATGAACTAGGGGCTTTATTTTAATTTGCAGCAATCATGAAGCACAAAAGGACTGACCCCTTTCTAGAGTCGATTAGGTTTTGGTGAGGAAAAAGGAGTTACTTTATCATCTTCATCCTTTAAGTCTCCTCCCTCAAGTCCAAATCCTAAACCATTTGATGATCATGGGTTTCTTCTAGTTTCCAGTGATCATTTTGTAATAGTTCTCGCGTTGTTCTTTTATCAGTAGGTTACAATAGGAACTGCCAAATTACTATTTTTACCCAAAGCGAAAACCTTTCTGTCTACCTGATATCAATTTTCAAATATTTTACTTCTAATTTACATCGTACTCCGGATGTTAGTAGATGCATTGTGAAATTGCACCAATCTTACTGTCATAAATAATTGTTCGAGGAGCCACTTTTGCTTTTCTTTGTTTTTCCTTGATGATCAACATATAAACAGAAATAAATCAATAACAAATCATTTAACATTTACTTCCTAAAATAATCTCTTATGAGGTAATGAAATTCAACTATGGCATCAGAATTTGTACACAGATAAGATTGATGAGGTTTTTCCATAGTCCAGAAAAGTATATTCATTTGCAATTACTATATTTATTGAAGATTTTAATATGGCAGAACCATGCAGTCTTTCCAACCTTACAATGTTACATCAGCAATAGAGGAGCCAGTTTCATTTTCCTCACCTTCATCACTGTCAACACTAAACTAACCCAAATATGATAGACATGATCACAATAAGCAATCAAAGTTAAATATGCCAATTGAGGGTTTCCTAACTCAGCATGCTTTATAAAAAAAAAAAAAAGAATTTCCTGTCATATGAAATTGTGGTGAAGACAAGAACAGTAGAAGCAACTAATGCAGTTCCAAATGAATGCCAGGTTGCTATGTCATGGGGCTCACTTCTTTGAATAAATAAAGCAGTTCCAAATGAATGCCAGGTTGCTATGTCATGGGGATTCAATTATTTGAATAAATAAATAATAAGGACTTGGTTTCTTGTCCCATGTTCAATAGATATACATGTTGTATGCTACAATGTGCTCATGAAGTGAATAAATAGTCTTATGGGCCAATTAAATGTTACAAAGCCCGCTTAGTTGCTAAGGGGTAAGCGTGTGGCGTTGACTAGGGTTGTCACCTTCACTACCTCTATTCTTAGATACTCACCAATCCACTTCTTGGGGTGTTGTATGTTTTGGTCAAATCTCATTTCTTGGCACTCCCGAAACAACCTACGGGTGTTCGATCTAGCCCCAAAGCCTAAAACAATCCTCCTGTCATGCATTCCTAGAGCTATATTTCTTACTTAAGTTCACCATTTAGCTGTTCATGTGCTTCACGGTAATATTATCAGTGCCTCTGCATAGCTGCTAATCATGTTATTCATAATCACAACAAGAACATTCACTAAACTTACAGATAGGTTTACATCTATATTTCCAATGACTTGTTTTCTTGCCTATTTCATACTTCGCCATATTTCCTGTACTTATGTAATGTGATAGACGTCGCATGTAAAACATTCTTGGTTATAAAAATCAACAAAAAGTAATTATACTTCATAGACTGCAATTTATTTCCTTTATCATGCAATTCATTTACTTGCAAGACAAAATCTTTATCTGAAGTTCAAGATTTACCCTAAGAATTTAAGATCCTTAAGATAAGTAAATCACAGCACAATTTAATCTATGTCAATCGGAGTAAAAAAAAAGCTGCACTGTGACAGTTGGTAGAAGCAGGACTTTGAAATTACACCAATCTTACCCTGACGAATAATAATTTGAGGAGCCACTTTTCTTTTTTCTTTTTTTTTTTATCACAGGATGATCAATACAAAAAAAGAAAATTAAAATTAAAAAATAAAACATTTACTTCCTAAAGTAATCTCTTGTTAGGTAATTAAATTCAACTATAGCACAAAAAGTTGCACAGATAAGATTGATGAGGTTTTTCGAGAGAGCAGAGAAGAATATTCATTTGCAATAACTATATATATTGAAGATTGTAATAAGGCAGAACCATGCAGTCTTACCAACCTTGCCATGCTACATCAGCAATAGAGGAACAAGTTTCTGTTTTTTTTTTCTTCCCCATCTTAAACACTATCATCACTAAACTAATTGAAATATGTTAAACATGAACACATTATAATACAGTTAGCTCCTAAAATAATATTCAGCCATGTACTCAAAACTAAGTTAAATATGTTTGCAAAGAAAGGGTTTCCTAACACATGGATGGAGCAAAGACTTGAGACAAGCCACTGCCATTGTGACAAAAACTTTTCCTCGTTTTAAATGTGACAAATTCTTATGAGAGCCGAATTTTCCTCTTCAAGCTTACCTCGGTTTGATTTCTAATTCGAGGTGGTAAATAATTGAGTTGATTTGAGTTTGATTTGTATTTTTTGTATAATTTATAATTAAAATTTTTAATATTAATATAATTATGTATAGAAGATAATTTATCATGCATATTTTTATTTAAATTGTTATCACATAATAATATTTTATAATTTGATTATATTTATATAAAAAAATTAAGATAAATATGGTAAAAAATCTTATTCTCTATATAAAGTATCAAACTTTAAGTAAAACAAAGTTGAGAAATTAGAGGCGTAGGTTCGACTCATTCGATATTGGATTAAGTTTCAAATCGAGTTTATTTTGAGTAAAATATCAAGCCAATCAAGTTTATTTTTGAGTAAAGTACCGAGCCAATCGAATTTAATCGAGCTTTGAACTCCCTTTATGACATGTTTTTATGTGAATTTAATTTAAAATAAACTTTGTTTGTTTAAAAAATAAAAATCAATGGTAGAGGCTTAGGTTCAACTCATTTGATATTGAATTAAGTTTCAAATCGAGTTTATTTTGGGTAAAATCTCAAGCCAATTGAGTTTATTTTAAGTAAAGTATCGAACCAGTCGAGTTTAATCGAGCTTTAAACAACCTTAGTAAGACATGTTTTTTTTGTGTATTTAATTTTAAAAAAAAATTGTTCGTTTAAAAAAATAAAAATCAATGGATGACGAATCGACGACTACATGTTTGATTTATTAAATTACTGTATAATTTAAAGTATATAAAGCAATAATATGTATATTCATTAATCTTATTAATATTATTTTCATTTTAGGTGGGAAGTTAACCCGTGAGTTATTGAAATTATGGTTCAAAAATTATTTATCATTTAATGATTATATATTTAAGGTTTAGAGAATATAATAATACTTGTAACCAATTAATTGTCATGCAGGGTAAGAATTTTATTTTTTATAAGATGAATAGATGTGAAGTAAATAAATGCCTAGCATTAGTCCAAGTGACTCTAGCTTTATATATTGTGATGCTGGTAAATGAATTTAGAGTTAAAACGGAAAGAAAATGTTAAATAGTGTTTATGTACCCAATAATTGACCATTAATTCATTGATTAAACTTAAGAGTACATTTGTTTTAGTTGGCTCATTCGGTATAGATAACAAGTTTGTGAAAAGATAGCTTAACAAGCAAAAGCATCAAACCCCAACAGAAACACACCCGGGTATCACATCTTTAACGCACAGGTTCAACTAAGTCCCTTATATAATTACAATATTGATTTGGTAAGATTGAAGTTTTTTTAGGCTGCATGTAAAAATTAGCATAAGGTTCCACCTTCTGGTATGCTCTGTAATACAGGCGTCCAACCTCCATGTCCATGGACGTCACCACCTTCCCTAGCAACATATCTAATACACGGCTTCTTTTGAAGGCGATCAATCATCTTACTGGCTGAAAAGCTCTCCTGCTCCAGCATCTCCCTCAGCTCCTTCTTAGTCACGATCACCTTTATTCTAACTGATCGTCTCGACTTCTCCTGCGCTTCCTTGTCGGACGTCGACGGCAGCACCTCAGGGAGAAGGTAGTAGAGAGGACCACACTGGAGAACGGTTTCCGGGGCGAGAGACCAACAGACGGGAACTTCGTCATAGATAGCATGGGCATCAAAGTTGGCAAGAACGTCAAGCACTGTCAAGGGTGGGGAGTACTCGAGTATCTTCCCATCACCCTTCATAATCCTTATCACTCTCTTACTAGATATGCAATTACCCATGTCTGATTTTCGAGAGTAGAAGATTGGAAGAGAAGAGAGAAGAACCAATACTACGAAGTAAGTGCAAGATCAATAAGGGTCCTCTTCAGATAAATAAACGAGAAGTTGGGCAAGGGTGGGGACAAACTAGTTGTTGGAAAATGCAATCTAGAATGATGCAATATATGGGATCATCGTAGGACTACCCATAATGGATCCATTCTTGTGTCTATGTGATGATCTATAGCTAGCTATAGACGACGCCTAAGGGTTGATGGGAGCAAGTCAAGAAGCTGCATATTGAGTGCGGGTAGGGGAACCCCACTACATCATTGGTTGCACTTGATCAGGGTCGCAAGTAAGGACCAAAAGGGACCACTCGTCTGGATTGAGCTACCGTCACAATTCAGTGGCCGGCACGCTTGCGCTTTTGCCTTCTTTTTTTGTGCGCAATCTTGAATCTTGGCACTGTTCTCTGCTTATTTTAAGTTTTTTGAACACGCTCAGCATGCTGCTTTTTGGAAGGTGGCTGGAAAGATACAAAGATGGAGTAGTGCCATGATCTTCTTTTTTGTTGTGTTTTCTTTCTTTTTTTGACCGGTGGATTTGAGAATTTGATGACAATGAAACCAAATGACGAGGGTATAGCGTACGAAGTTGCTAGCATGTTTATGATAAACGTGACGAGGAAGATAAAAATGAGCTTAAGATAAGGAAATCGATTATATATGCTAGGCGTCAGACTGCTGATTCAGGGTGCCCGAAGAAAACATGAAATATAGGATGTTAATTAGTTACCCAGTCCGAAGGCTAATATATCAATTAATACTCGAACTAAAATAAGTAAACTGTGGAATCAGATGTTCAATGTTCACCTTTGATTAAGCTAAATGATCACGTCAAAATTCGTAGCTTCATATAATATAAAAATTAAGCAATTTCAATGCACAAGCTTCCGATTTGCAAGGACGTAGACAAGGGTGGTCTAACCTTTATACTCGCATAACAACCAATTTGTGTGTTGAATGACAAGCATCAGATTACAATGGGACCATGAATCCATCAGAGTCTGCTCGTCCAATAGAAAGTGGATGGGTGTCTATCTTGTATGACAAAGCGTATGTTATGCAAGGCATTCTGAAAAGGTTCAATGCACAGATCTTTCAAGAGATTGCTCTTTGGAGATTCCTTCTACATGTTTCTTCCCATTAAACAACATGGCTTGAAAGACCAACGTGCCTATAGATTTTTCTTTCCAAAGCTCAAAGTGCTTTAGATATTCCACTCTCTACATGGACAACCTTTTCAAGAGGATTGATTGATATTAGACGCTGAGATGGCAAGACCAGCACGTAACATCCTTGGATTGGTGGGGCGGCACCGCCTGCTGAAACAATTACACAACTCATGGTAATAAAGAGAAAATAAATTGCTTTGGAAAAAGAAAAAAAGAAAATGTATTCAGTTGCTTAAATTGACTGTATAGCAATATTGTAAGCATAAAAGCAACATCACCGGTAATTCCAGCTATGTTCAATAAAAATAAAGTACTTTCAAGCTTCAATCAAATTGACCACAAAGCCCACAACCGAAAATTTGGAAGGTTTGAATTCACTGGGATAGAAATAAAATAACAACATGCCTTCTAAAAAAAATAATAAATGGTTTAATTTGGGTGAATACATTTGATAGATAGTTCAACAATTACCCGGAAACGTCGAGAAATACATCCTATCCATTTATATCAGGTCCAACAATTAGCTTAACCTGTCATCAATTGAGAGCGGCCTTGTCCATGGCTCAACAAGCAGCTTTCAGCTAGAATAACGCTTTCAATGGTCCTGATCTTTGTCTTAATTACTTCTATGAATAGCAGCAATCTCCATCATTGACTCAATCGAGAACAGAAGGTCCATGGCTGCAAATGATCTAATTACCAAGAGCATAAATATTCATTTCTCTAAAACATACAGATCTTTTCCAATCATAGTTTGCACTTTGAAATCCAAAGTGTAGAAGCTAAACATTTTGCTGATACTTGATATCTCTCAGCTATGTCTCTCATAAAAAATTGGCGGCCATCCTACTCAGAATGGCAAAACTGAACATCTACCACATTGTAAGCCATTCATACAAGGATCTCATTGCTTCATTGAGTTTCAGCACTCATGAATTTGAACTAAGGTTCAAATTTCGTGACCAAGTCCCACTTTTTCCACCACTCTTATGCTGCAGGCAAACGTTTGAAATTTGAATATCCTTAGAAACGGCTTTGCACATATCGTACACTGTGAGCCCTGCGATTGTCACAGCAGTCATGGCTTCCATCTCAACACCTGTCTTACCTGTTGTTGCAGCCTCTCCTTCAATCTCAACACTGAAGTCCTCCTCATTCACCCTAAGGTCGACTCTCACATTTGAAAGAATTATGTTGTGACAAAGAGGAATAAGGTTGCTTGTCTGCTTGGCTCCACATATACCTGCAATCTTGGCCACATTAAGAACATCTCCTTTGGTTATTTGGTTGGCAGCCACCAAGCCAAATGCCTTTTCTCCCAGAATTACTTTACAACTAGCAATTGCCAATCTTTTCGTGTTCTCCTTGGCAGAGATGTCCACCATCTGGGCTTGTCCAGATGCATCAACATGGGACAATTCCTCATCAGGTTTGTCAGTTGGCATGGGATAGATTTGTGATTCTTGAACTGAGTGTATATCAACAATGTCTGGAGAAGTTGCAGACTCGCCGAAGATTGATTCAATATCCTTCAAAAAGAATTTGGTTAGCAACAAACTGTGGCAGTGTAATTTGTAAAGCCGATTCACCAATACAATACCTACTTACAATGAAAATTAATTTCTAATTTAAAACAGACCATCATTATAGCCAATCATTGCAGTATAATTTACAAGCTGTGCTAGCACCAACAGAGAATATAGTTGTCCACACAATAGAAGGTCTAAGGTATTTGAGTATCGAGAAATTTTGATGACTGTACATCCATCAGTTTATTTTGTTATCACCGTGAGACTTAGGAACCTGATAACTATAATATAAATATTTCAGCTTGTTGAAGAATTTGGATGTGTAAGAAGACGATGACGCAATTTTAAAACCTCTCGTAAATTTTGCCATTAATTGAGCACACGGAAATGCTAATTTGCCACACACAATGTATTTTGTTCCATATGGTTTCCATAATTTTACAGTTTACCTTCTATTTCGCCAAACATAAGATAAGAATGAAATGCTTCAACAAAGTCCCATATGGACTACGAACCTCATGGAAAACTACCTGATTAAGCTCCCAAATAGCATTTTCATAACCGCTGTTTTTGCTAAAGCATCTACTGAGTGGAAAAGCACCCACTGCAATCCGTCTGAGAAACATGTTCATAACCACTCCAGGAACAACTGCACGAGAGAAAATTGACAGTCACGATGAGAAACTTTATGAAATTTTGAGAATGGGCACTTATGATGTTCTACAGACCAAGTCATAAAACGGATCTCAGCCCCCAGAAAATGTTGTTGTTTCATACCTTCACCGGCAAACACAAAGAAGCGAACAGATTTTTTTATCATTATAAATATGTTCATCACTCTCCAATAAAAATGGAAATCAAGAAAACACAAGTCTTGCTAGCGTAATCAATTAGCGTTGTATGCTCAATTAAAGACAGTACCAACAACAAGGATCTTTATGAACCAGACCTTACCCAAAACGTGCAAATCAACCTTTCGCTTCCAGAAAAAGCACTAAAAACAAAATGCCCCAGGGGCAGGTTTGATGGAAGATTTTTATCGCCGATGTCGGCAATAAGCGACTTACCGGCGATATGGGAAACCAAGGCAGGGGACGGGGGGTAAAGCTTGCCCGCCTTGAAGATCTAGTCGGCCGGGAACTCGCCGGACGCTGGACGGAAAGGTAGCGCTTTCTTCGATGGGGAAGATTGGTGAGAGGATTGGGGATTTATTATTTTTATACTATTTAATACTTATTCGGCTTTTTGGAGGGCTTTTTTTTTTGTTTTTATTTTTATTATGTTGTGGGCTGATTATTTTTTTTTGTTTTTATTTTTATTTTTATTAGGGTGACTAATTATTTTCTTTTATTAGCTAAAAATTATATAGGAAGATTATATGTTGTTGAATGTGGTAAATTTTTATTTAAATGTCAAATTTGTACGATGAATCTCAAATGTCACCAGGCCGATTAAGTCCTATGCAGCAGAGTTGTGTAAGCAGTGAAAATTGTGCTCTGAAAAACAAAAAAACACAAAAAATTCAACTGTAACAAAATTTTAAAACTTTAAAACGTAATCTTTAGAAGGCACGTTCTCAAGTCTTTGAGGGTGGTCTTAAATATCGAGTAATAATCTACCGTAAAACCTCGTAGCCAATATAATTATAAGATCAAATCAGGTTCTTGTAAATTATCTGTCCATTAAATATCTTCATAATACTTTTATTATTTAAAGTAAAAGTGAGTATAAATTTTTATAATTCACTAGCTATTTTGAGTACTATATAGGCCTTATAGTAGATTATTTTTCTTAAATGTCAAAATAAAAGAGTTCTAGGGGTTTTGTCGAAATTAGGAATAACTTATGAGAAAGTGGCAAAAATAACTAAACGCTAGTCACAACCACCTTTACTATGTATCGACCCCCACCTTAATAATTGTGCTTTAAAAAATAAAAAAACACGAAAAATTCAAACGTAACAAAATTTTAAAACTTTAAAATGTAATGTTTAGAAGGCATGCTCTCCGGTCTTTGAAGGTGGTATTAAATATTGATTAACAATCTGTTATAAGACCTTACAGTCAATATGGTTATAAGACATAATCAGGTTCAAATAAATTATCTACCAATTAAATATCTTTACAGCACTTTTATTGTTTAAAATAAAATTTAGTACAATTTTTTTATGATTATCTAGTTATTCATTAGGCGTTACAGTTATTATTAATTATGAGTCTTACAACAAATTATTTTTTTTAAACATCAAGATAAAAAAGTTCTTATCACTTTCCTTTTTCCATGCAAAAGTTCTTAGCGTTGTCAAAGTTAGAAATAACTTGACGAGAGAGTGGCAAAAATAACTAAATACTAGAGTTTTGTTTTATTTTACCTAAATCACAATAAAAGAATTTATTTTACCGTATTAAAAAAATAGAATGAACTAATGTTTTATCCTTGGGTTTTTTTTTTAAGGTAACCTGTATATACCTATACCTTACACACACAAAGCCCCACCCTAACTCACACACCAACACCAACCTCATAACTCGCCCTTACTAGTTGTCGAGTCCGCCACCTTCAACCTAACCCATCGGGCCAAGATGTGTCCCCAATTGGGCTTTGATTGTTCAACAACTACCACTTCTCAGTTATATATGCCCACGTTGTTCCAACTCAAGTTATTATAATCCGAGTCTACACTTCTGGGCAATTCAAGGCTTCTCTGTTTAATGAGACGATTCACATGTTTTATACCATAACAATTATTACATGCGAGTTGGTGTGTATAACTCAACAATGATGTTGGCTCAAAAAGCCCCAGAGAACGGGGCCTTCTTCAAGTTGTGAACGTAATATAATGAAGCGTAAATAATACCAAGCGTAAATTTATGACAAAGAAACACAGCCATTTAATTGGGTAGTCAGATTTTAAAGTTGCTGATAGTATTACATCCACGCGCCACGCTGCTGTTGACAATAAGCCCTCTCTTAAATTAATAAATGAGACCTCACATACGAAGAACAAATTTAACAATACAACTTTTAAGAGGGAAAACATAACATTATAGCTCATATTTTATACTCAAATGCTTCGATTTGTGTTTACTAAAAAAGCATCCACCTTATAAGATCTAAGATATGTTGATAAAAAGAGAACCACCCATTTGAAAGAAAGCCTATCAGTAAAAGTAATCCCATATCAGGGGTTTCGTTTCCGCAAACAATTTTGATGCACATGATCTTTCATTCTTTTCATTTCAGATTTTACCACAATCTAATGTTGTTATGAGCAGAAATCGAGAGTATCGACACAACAATCTCCTCGACAATTCAACTCAGAACAAATTGAAGGTAAAAAAAAAAAAAAGGAAAGCAAGGTACTAATCTAATATATTGTGAACATCTTCAGACAACAAAGTAAGCAATAGCGAGAGCATTGAACAAATGCTTGATGAAATCCAAAACAGTCCAATCAGTTAATGAGTCACCAGGCAATAACACAACACAAAATCCCTCCAAAATGAAACCAGGCGTTTCCATTAGCAAGAAAACACCAATTCTTCCCAATAGTTCCAATTACAGGCAAAGCACACGACATTCCAAGCTCAAACCCTCCCCCCCGTTCTTTGCAGCAAACCAAGCTACATATTAAAAAAAATCAATGTGTGGAACGGTTCGAACCGGACACAATTAACAAGTACTACACTAAGTTATCAAGTGGTAGCTAAAGGGATATATCTTACAATTCCTCAGCAACAGATGGGGCACTGGATCAAACCATTCTCATTGCATTCACCACATCTAGCTTTTTTCTTGCCATTCTCATCCAACACCTTACAACTCCCATTGCAATCCATACACATCACAAACCTCAGTCCTCCACAGCCAATGCACCAGGCTTGAGCAGCAGGAAGTCCTTGAAAGAGAGATGATAGTTTACCACCTTCTTCTAGCTTAATCATCTCATCCACTCCACCGATCAACCTGCCCTTCACAAACACCATCGGCACCCTCACCCCCTTCTCGCCCTCCAACACCTTCAGCTCTTCTCTGAAACCTGAATCCATCGATGTGTCTCTTTCGATGAACTGTACGTCGTATGCTTCGATCAAGGAGCGCACGCGGTTGCAGTCCTCAAATGTCTTCCTGATCCCCCTCAATGTGGTTGTGTAGATGACCACCGCATTCTCCCCACCCGGCGGGCATTTCTTCTCATAGGAATTGAGAAGTGGATCGGAGTCTTTGAGCTTTTTGGTTCTGGATATTGGCGAGATTATCATCTTGATCTGCTCCTTTTCGATCAAGAGCTCCTTCTCGAACGATTCGACGAGCTCCGGGTCGAAGAAAGGGCTGAAGCTCATGGTGGAATTGGTGGACAAGCAGGACAGCTTGGCGGCCGCATTTAAGCTCCTCTTTGAGCGAGCCTTGAGTACAGGAGAAGGTGAAGCTGCATGCAGATTCTCTACAGAAGTGAAGGGCTGCAGCACTGCTTTCCCCCACTCCTCTTCAACCCCGGACTCGCCAGCACCAACATTCTCCTTGTTCTCCTTCCCCCAAGACCAAGACTTCTTCCTCTGCTTCTTCGCCGATTTCTTCTGATTCGAACCCTTCGAACTGCTTTTCGGATCAATAAACTTGTCAATCTTCTGAGGCGAAGGATGGCAGGGCACTTCGTCGTGAAGGTCATGCATCAGCTCCCAGGTGTTGATGACCTCCGGCTCGCCCAAGCCCCTCTTGTAAGAAATGGGAGAAGAAACCGACTTCCGAAGAACGTCAAGGGAGACGGGCTTCTGTTCTCTGTCAAGGTTGAGGACGCCATAGGTGGTGGAGGTGAGGGAGACGATGTGGTTGGGGGGATCGAAATGGTCGGCAGCGGCAGCGGATCTTTCTCGTTCGAGATCGGATTTGGCGAGTTTGGAAGAGACGCAGCCCATCGATATCTTCTTCGGATCCAACTTCGCCGCAGCTGATAATTTGTAGGAGGATTTTGATGGGGACAGGGATCTATCTCATGTGTTATAGATGGGGAGGAGAAGCAGTTTGGGGGTGGGTGAGTTTGAATCTGAAAACGGTCGTTTTCGCCAACGGTCGAAAAATGCTCTTTTTTTTGTCCTTTTTTTTTTTAACTTTGAAAGAGCGGACAGAAAACCGCTAGGGACAAAGCATGGCCCGACCTGTGGCCTGTCCCAGTTTCATAGCCCAACTAGAAACCACGTAATCTAGGACCGGGTTGAATGTTTGAGTGCCCACCCTATGTTTGAACTTTGAAAGCTTGACGAAAACCTGATGCGCATAGTACATTTGGAAAATTAAGAACATATAATATTACCTCTAAAAAAATATATTATTATACCATTTTTAAGAATAAATATCACTTAACCCCTTAATCAAATCATCATGTAACCAAATCACTCAAATCATCACTTAGCCCTCTTCATTCAATAAAAAACATCGCTTAATCACCTTCAAAACTAATACCGTTAGACAAATATCACTAAGTAATGACATAGCAAGCTTTCAATCGGTTAATGGGTGATTTGGAAGTATTACATAAAATTAATTAATATATTCTTCGTCCAAACCATATGACCAAATTCGAGTAATCGACCCATTGGTCGAGCGTATGCCTCCACAACTAGCCATAACCTGAGAAATAGTCCACAGTTCCAATATCAAAAGAAGAGAATAAAAAGAATGAGCAAATAAAAGGAGGTGGGTGAAAATTTCAGGCCATCAAATATGTAACCAACCAAAAGATGAGGATAGGAGGTTGAGAAGGTTTCATTTAAGGCCCTGAATTGTGAAACTGAAAAATTTCACTAGACATTTATAAATATCCAAACGGTGAAGGAGAAAGGGGGCTCGACGTTGCTTTGAAGAAAATTAAAGAAAAAAATAAGTAGATAAGAAGGAAGGGAAAGGGAAGAGCCCCTCGCCAAAGAACTTTTTGGTGACCCCCAAACCTACTATTGCTACCCACCAAGGAATGAATGATCACCTTCCCTACTCGTTGCCCACCTCCTAGAGAGTTTAAAGAGTTGTAGAGACTGTCATCCACCTACATGTTGAGACTTGGAGATCACCATCACCACTAGAAATTATTTTGGAGTAAAATTGATCTTCACCATTTTGCCATAACATATCTACCCTAAAGGTGAGTTTTTTTTCTCTTTGACAAGTGAAAACAGAAGAATTTCAAGCAGAAAATTGTGCAAAAAGTTGATTTCGAGACTATTTTTCTACCAACGCCGACTGTTCTCAACCTTGCCTTCGTGTCCAAAGTGAAGCCAATGAAGCAATATTTAAATTTGGGTAGAGTCCCACTGGAGTTCGACGCCGCCATCGCCAGGAAAAAATAAGAAGTGGCTAAACGGAAAAGGAAAAATAGAAGAGAAAACATGGTTGAAAACAGCTATAGATAGTTGATTTCACAACTATTTTCCTACCAACGCCAACCTTAATGTCCAAAGTGAAGCCAATGAAGTGATCTTCAGTTCTAGTTGGAGTCCTGCAAGATTCGACGCGGTTGTCGACAAAATTTTGAAAGGAAGTTGTTGATCGAAATAAGGAAAGAAGAGAAACTCGCCCATTGGCAGACCTCCTTCCAGCCACTTCCACCGAACTCTCCTCAATACCGCTAACAAACCCAAGTCGATACCCGCCATCGTAAGAGCCACCAGTCATCGAAAAACAGCGATAAAGTCATGGTCAACACAAGTTCCACCGAAACTTTTTGGACTCACCGCCCCTGCTTGTGGACACCTCCGACCACCAAACCACTACCAAGCCCCTCAACAATCTGAGATTTACGGATCTAGACGATCGACACTAGCCTCCACAGCTAAGAATGCCGTTGTTGGAGCCCTCGAAGTTGGCGTTGCACCACTGACTTAAATAGGTCCATCAAGCCCATTTACAGATGATCGTGTCCGCAACCATGTCCAGTTATCCAGTGAATTGATCTGATCCACAACCACATCATAGACCCCGCACTGGAACTGGCATACCGTGCACCACACGCAGACTAGGGCACGCAAAGAGAAAAGCAAGCCCATGTGTGCCACCCAGCCCAGTCCAGCATATATTTGTTTCAAACCAACATGAAACGACCTAGTTTAGTCAATTATCATTCCAGAAATAAGTTAAACGCCTTTCTGACTTCAAATTGAGACTAAATTTGCTTTCCTACTGTTTTTGGACACTCTGTACGTAGTGGTGGGGTTATTTTAAAGATTTGAAGACAAGGAGGGGACAGACCAATACATTAGAGTCAAAGATTTCAAAGGCGAGTCAACTAAAAAGTAGTAGAATTTACTATTTTATATAAAGTATAAAATCGAAAAAAATAGTAAATTGTGAGTA
This sequence comes from Piper longum, assembly GCA_032619315.1. Classification (NCBI taxonomy): domain Eukaryota; kingdom Viridiplantae; phylum Streptophyta; class Magnoliopsida; order Piperales; family Piperaceae; genus Piper; species Piper longum. The sequence continues at coordinate 7,256 of JAVDBV010079401.1, read as the reverse complement.
TCATTCTTATTGTAGACTGACTTAGAAATTCGAGTTGAACCCTAAAGAACACGTAAAATTCTTGGGATTTATTTCTTGTACGCTACATTTTATTTATTTTCTATCTTGAATAATTTCTTTGTGCGATAAAGACACATTTTGTCCCACTAAACCCACTCATCCAACCCATTTTGACAACAAAGCGAAGACGTAATTTGCAGGGGCGGCAATCCCGCGCCCAATCATGTATAAAATAAAATAATATTGTAAAATAAAATATATCATCAAGGTCATTTTTTAAATTTTTATGCGAGATAAAATATTATTATATTTTTCACATATGGGATAAAAATTAGATTTATAGTAGGACATTAAATTAAATAAAATATTTCATTATTACCCCAATTTTTTTGTTTAAAATAAATAATTTTCCTTAATTTTAATTAGTCGATTTATAATTTGGTACTTTCACATTACTCTTTAACTGATTTCAAGCCCACCGTATCATCACTTAATGATATTTACTTAGCATGATCAATTTTGAGGGTGGTTTAGTAATAATTTTTTGAAAGGAAGGGCTAAGCGATGAGTTGACTTTCTAAGGGGCTAAATGGTGAGTTGACTAATTTTAGAGGACTAAGTGATATTTGTTCTATTTTAAATAAAAATAATGAATATTTATTTTTAGATGATAATAATTGGATACAAATATTAAAAATAATTTTAGTTTTATTTTTTAAATAATATTTTAATTGAGTAAGTATTTATAAGTAAAAATCTTTTAATTTGCATAAAATTTTGATAACTATATGAAAATTTTAAAAATTTTAATTTGGATATAATTATACTCTAATTTTTTAATATAAATAATAATAAATAAATAATAAAAATCATAAATTATACAAAAATTCTAAATTAAGTATGTATTATTAAGTGACAAACTTTAATTTGAGAAATATGATTATAATAAATATGTTAAAATTTCCTATTATTTTATAATTTCTAATATAGGTGGAGTTATACTTCAATATTTTCCCATAAATAATAATAATAATAATAATTTAAAATCAATTAATTCGAATTAAAAAATTATTGTGGGGACAAAAATCTACTAGAGTGTAAGAAAGGTGGAAACTTGATGAGGATGAACAAAAATTATTGCGTTAATGTGAAGGGTTTGAGGGTTTGGCATAAAATATATTATTTTTTAAAAATCTTAATTTTGGCAAATTTATATTCCTATGTTTTCGTAAAAATAATTATTAACGATAAAAATATTAAATTAAGTAAGTATTAATGGGTCATGGCCAAAATTAATCACGATAAAAAAAAAAGTTCAAAATGATAAAATAAAATAAAAAACCTATGTAGGATCTGGCCGAGCAGCCCAAACCGGCTCACAGGTGGCTAGATATGGTTGCGTGTGACAATAATCTAATTCTTCAAAGAATTTACCCTCAAAATCCAAATTAGAAACAAGAATAATCCTTCTAAGGGGTAAGCGGGCATTTGTTGACCCTAAAATATTGATCTCTGTATGTCACTTTTGTGCTAAAATAAGAGGATGCTATACTCAATAGAAACAGCGGAAGATAAATGTGACATCCAATTCCACCAATGCAATTTCACCAGAGATTCAACAAGTAGCTTTTAAATTAATTTTTTTTAAAAAATTGCACTTGTCAACTTTGAGATTTTCAAATATTGTGGCTCATTGCTTCTTTCCGACTCTAGGGAAGGTAAATCATTAGGAATTAATTCAACTATTGATTTATTACTTAAAACTTCTTTAAACACTTCCACAAAATAGATGCCCTGGAGGTCTTCTTTGATTTCATTAGTGGAGAAGAGGTGATAATCTATTTCATTGCCTACAATTAGAAAGCTATCCAGGAATGAAAGCTCGAGAATTTGTGAAATAGCAGACTTAGTGAGTAAGGGTTCATCTAAAGTTTATTGTAAGAGGATAAAAATGATTAATATGAGTATTAGCAGAATAATTAGAAAAGCAATTTCTATTAACACTCGTGGGCTCTTGGGGGCGTCTTTTGCTGTCTCTTGATTGTTCCTCGACTTGACGATTAAATTGTTCATATCGACGACTGGCGTCTTGAAGCGCATCTTGACATTGTTGTTGTGAGACCGTTATGGAGGTCGCAAGCTTGGTGATAATAAGATCCTCCGAGTGAGATGACTCTGATGCTTTTAGGAGTGGGTTATTCAACTATTTTGGTGCCAGCATGTTGGAGAGGTTGCGCATTCATCTCAGTAGTGGTGTTAGAATGGAGATCAAGTAGGGGAAGACTTGCTCGTAGACGGTGGAAAGGATGGCCTCTAAACAGTGGTGGGAATGGATTGGATCGACGCGCGCGGTAGTGGATTGGGTTGACAAAAGAACAAGGATCATCGGGTGCAGTGGTGGATTTGACGGGAAAAAAAAACAAGTATCGTCGTTTGTGATTACACAAGCGAAAAATCTTGTTCTTGATGCCAATTGATGAGGGTGAAGGTAGTAAAATTTGAAACAATTGTTAAAATTCCTGTGGGGAGGGCTCTAAATAATTATCCAATGAGCAATTCTTAAATCATAAAATTAGAGGAGGGAAATCAAAATTGAATAAGAGAATCATTTTATTCATCATCAATCATGTCTCTTTTTACAAGAGGCCTAAGCCCTATATTTATAGAAGTATACGAGACAATTAAATATTAAAACTCCAATGAATTTACAAGTAAATTGAATATGATGAGAACTTACATTTTCTTTTTTTATTGAATTGTGTACATGAGTTTTAAATATTTTCTCGGAGAGTTTAACGAGTTGAATAATGAAAATTTTAAGTTCAACAAGATCTCTGGTGAGGCGAATCTAATAATATGGTGAAAAATTAAATTGATGTCATGCCCGGTGAAATTGGGACTTCAATGATGTAAATATTTGAGAGGGTTCTAGGCTATGTAAGCATGTGGAGGAAGAGCGTGAAAAACTAACGACTGAGAAGCGTTTTCCTTCGTAATAAATAAAATCAATGACATCCATATCGGACAGTGGCGAGTCATCCGTATTTGAGGTCGCATCGGTTGAAGACACACTATACACAACCAAAATGGCAACAAATTTTAGGATGGAAGTAAATTGAACAAAGATAAGTGGTGCTTTGAAAGAACAAAAAAAAGATTAGCGGTTGCCACACGAGCACAAATACTCCTAACAACTTCAGATTGAAGAGGATCGTGCAAGAATTGGAATCGAATGTAATACATGATTACGCTTATAAATTAGATCTGGCAACGCAGAGATGGGTTGTCAAGCAACTAAAGAGTTATTCTTGCTCTTAAGCTTCGATTGCTGAAACTTCAATGCACATTGTATGTTGTTATTATATGACTAACCTAAATAAATATTAACTGTTACAAAAGAAAAGAAACAACGAGACGCGTATCCTTCACTGGATGGGATCATGTTTTACATAATTCATTAATAAATGTAGGACAACGACACTAATTAAATTCTTCGTAACCAACAAAATATCCAAGTCGAAAGACCATTTCTGCTTTAATATTCACGTTGTTAGACTTTGCAGTTATCAAATTCAAGTTATTCAACTATAGATGATAGAATCCACTACTCCTCGTCCACTTCCTTTCTCGCAAATACTAGTAGTTCTACTTCGATTCTACTATGGCCAAAGTATGGCCGACATGAGTTTTTGTCATTTTCAGATGAGTCGTCCCAATGTCGGGCCGCAGTTCCTTCATCTCCTAATGCCAAAAATTCAACTCAAATGTGTTATCCCTAGTCTTCAAACCTCATGCGCCTTGCTCATCATTGTCATCTGCCCGCCAAATTCCCAAATATCAGTAACTTCTAAACCATTCACAACTTCTTCAACTGTCAGTTAAAAAACGAAAGCTTTAACAGGAAGGGATAAAAACATGGCCGAGCAGCCCCAGCCACCGTCCTGCTGTGTAACGCGACGCTGGTAGCGGTTTACACAACGATCCAGCTGCAATGCCGTGTGCCCGTCCGTTCTACTTTCTTCAACTTAGTCTAAACACATTATATGCATATTATGATTATCTTATTTAAAAGTAGGCGGCGGGATTATTCTCACATTCAAAGGAACATAAAACTTGGAGAAAAAAAGAAAAAGAAAAAAAGAGTAGTTTTGACGCCTCAGGATTCCAGCATTGTCCGCACATATCCTACTGTTTTTTTTTTCTTGCAGAAAATATGCTTTTGTAAAAAGAAACAAGACCAATCAACCTCGATATGTAATCGTTTTCCCAACTACTGTGATGAATGATCCAGCCTTGAGTCGTAGTCATCGTCCATTTCTTATTCAGTCAATGTTAGGATAAGTTTTATAAACATTGCACTTACATCAGAGCTGATTACTCAACAAAATCAAATAGAAAAAAGACAAATCAACAAGATGAGTTTTATAAAACAATAGTAAGCTTAGTAACATGAAGACAGCTATCTATCTTCCATTACACTTTAAACTATAGCATTCCTTGGAATTGAATTATTCAGTTCTGATTCCTACTTCCACTGAAATTGATGATGTAAAAGGTGGGGGCAATGAGCCAGCAAGTCAAGCCCAACCGAAAAACGTGGAAAAAATCTACCTCCAAATCCATCTCCGCATCCCCATTTTCAAACGTCTTCAACATGGTTTCCTCTTTCTCCTCCACCTTCACCCTCCAAACTCCAACCTAGGTCCCCTTTTATATCCTCCCCTTCTTCTTCTTCTTCTTAATCCTCAACTCCTTCCACTTTCCCCTTCTTCTCCGCCATCAACGTCCATGCCTAAGCCCGACCTAGAGACCCTTTTCCGCAGCCCAAGCGGCGCCGCCGGCGGAGATCGGAGAGTCTCATGCGAGACGGTGCTCCAGACCCAGATCCCCGCCGGCGACGAATTTGCCGATTACCCGCCGGAGTCGTTCCAGGTCCCGCCGGAGGAGGAGCTCGAGTGGTACGACAGAAACGCTTTCGTGGTGGGTAGAAGCGGCTCTACCAAGGGGAGCTTCAACCCTTCTACATTTCCCGGTGTCAAGTCGAACTCGAGCTCGCGGCGGGGCTCGGTGAAGAGCAGGAGGGCGTCCATCATCGGCCTGCCCAAGCTGCCGGACTCGGGGCACCTCCGCCGGAGCATCCGGAGGAACTGCCAGCCGCAGGGCATCCGATTGACGGCCAAGCGCGGCGCCAGGCGGGATCCCTCGTCCGGGGCCGAGCCGGGGTCGCCGAAGGTGTCCTGCCTGGGCCGTGTGAAGTCCAAGAGCAGAAGCCGGCGGTGCAGGAGCAGAAGAGAGCAGGCGGCGGCGTTGGCACCGGAGGGAAAGGTCCCGGCGAAGAAGTCGGCGGGGTTTTGGGGTCCGATTGCGGGGATTTTCAGGTTAGGGCGGCGGGGGCGGAAGAGCGCGGCTGATAGCGAGGGGAAGATGACGGCAGATCCGTCAAGCAAAGGGGGGAAGCATGTTGCCGAATTGCGTCCTTATTCGGATGTGCTGACGGTTGAGGCAGCGGCGGCGGCGCCGCCGGGATTGGGGGGGATGAAGCGGTTCGCATCGGGTCGGAGGACGGCGGCGTGGGGGGAGGACGAGGTGGAGGCCGCGGTCCGGCAGGGAGAGCAGTCGCCGTAGGTATGAAGGACGAATCGGTCGGCGTCGCGCCCACTTATTTTGAAAGAAACAGTTTGTGGCTTGGCTTTTTTCTTTTTTTTTTTGCAAAGTTTTCAGACTTGTCCATGTAAAAAGTAGTCTTTACTCTTTAGCACTTTCTGCGCTCTCTCTCCTTCTACCAAAACAACCGTCCCGGTTTTCATTGTTGTGTGCGTCATTTTCTGTTGTTTTTTCCAAAAGCTTGTTAATTTCGTGTTGAAAACTAGATTCGAATACGCACAATGGGCGGCGGCTAATATGAGTTTTTACTTTGAACTTTGCCCTAAATTGGCCTTAAACAATCCACTTTTGCTGCGTAAATAGTTTAAGAAGCATTCATGCAGCAAATGCCCACCTTATCCATTTAAAATAATAACCGAGATTATTTCTAATTGGAAAATTTTTAGTTAGTTAATTGTACCCGAACGTGCCTACGTATTTGCACCTTTGTTACGTAGTTATCAAGTTTTATCAAATGCGTATATTTGCTAAGTTGGTATATTTCTCTACATCCCAATATCCATCCAGTTAATTAATATAAGCCTATAACGCACGATTGAGCCAGGCATGTATAAACATCTCTCCCCTCCTTTATTACCCACCTGCTCCAAAGACTTAGATAATTAGAAATCATAAACACGGGATAAAATGGCCCAATAATCTCTTTTATTTTTTGAAATAAAAGAAGAACGATAGAGGGCGGCTTGTTGTTGCTAGATATGGCTGGCATCCGGCTATCCTTGTAGATTAGATTCGGAGTGAAAGTATGAGTTCAACCGAACGAGGGAAAACGAAGGCTAATCTTCTTCGGCCTCTCTGGGTACTGCTCTTTCACCTCCGTACCTACGTACCAAATGAATGAAATGGTTTATACCAGCACAAGTAAGGACCGAGGTGGGCCTAAAAAAAGCTCCAGAGATCTTGACCAAATGTGGCTAAGGTTGGCCAAGTCGAGGACTAAAGATGTTGTTGATTAGATCCAGCAGTGGCCAAATTTTGTCACCCACAGCACTTACTGTGTAAATCCAACAACTAACAATAAGACGATGAGTGTTAGGAGAGGCTCCCATTGCTAGGATTGCGTGTGTGGTTTTAATTTTGAAAAACTTTGGTTTAGTTTGGGTTATTCTATCAACCCAAATCTTTTTACTTAAATTTAAACACAAATAAAGGAGGTAGTTAAACCTTAAAAAGTATTGTTCAACAATCAAACTATCTATATAATAATCTCCTTCTCACATGAAAAATATGAATAAAAAATAATTTGTATCCAAAATAAGAATAATAACGTCTAATGCAGGCTCAGAATTTCAAGCATATATATCGATATATACATAACTTAACAAAATAATTTTGACAATAATAATGTTTAAGAGAAAATTTTATAATATTTCATTAATTATTCTTATAATAAAAAATAAATATTTACTTTTGCATAAAATTTATGAAAATTAAAATAGGAAAAAATTTCCTACCACCAAGGTGGGAAATTTTTCCTGTCCTGGCCTCTAAACTGGCCGTCCATATGATTGGACGACCCAGATTTGATAACAAAAAAAAAATTAGTCGACAGCGGATTCCAGCTAGGGGTGAGCAGGGCGGGGCCGGGGGAG
>JAVDBV010079400.1:0-35493 GCA_032619315.1 Piper longum | reverse complement strand
ATCGAACGGTTCGGTCGCCGGTAACATTTCCGGGTCGGTTCACGGGTGAGCCGAGTCGGGGTGTTACACCGGGCCCTTGCTCTGCCGCCCTCCCCCTGCGGCCAAACCTTGCCACAACTAGGTCCCCGCCACCGCCCACCGCCACAGCCAGGCCCTCCCTAGCAGCCGACCACTACCACCCCCACCCCCGCCACCGCCCCCCGCCCCTGGCCGTGACCACCCACCCCCCACCACGAGCGGTGAGTTTAAATTATAAATTTAGTGCAAATATTTTTTTATTTTTTATTTTTTAAGCCCACAAGGAAAAGTGTATATTTTGATTATTAGGCTTATAATATTTTTTTTGACAGATTGCGCATCTTATAAGATTATGTAAATGTAATTTAAATTTAAAAAATTCATCTCGTTAATGTAAATTTAGTTTCACAAGATTCTTAATACGATTCACGCTAATAAAAATTCATCACACTTAAAAAATTGTGTTGGCCCAAAAAAGTGTTACCCAGCCCTCGAAACAAAGGAAATTTCTTCGGCGCCCATTAAAGGCAGCTTCGCCAGTAAGTTGAAAAAATTAACTACAATCTCATATAACCAATTACAAGATCAGTGCGCTTTAAACGAAATATCACTGAGGTCGAACCACAAAATAATTGAGCACAACATGGAAAAAGATGCCACCATGACTTATTTCTTGGTTTCTACTTGGAGTGAACAAAACAAAAAAAGCATGCAAAAATAGACACCATCCTTGTTCTTATAACAATCATAGTTGTTATTGCAACAAAACAAAGGTTTAGAAGTCACAAACGTACAATTATATCACAAAGGAGATCTGACAGAAACTCTAACTGGACACTTGATCCAAGCCATCATTGGTCTCCCAACAAACTTGCGCCTATGCTTATGTGATCCACCAAACATCTGCATCAACCGATCAATCGATTAGATAACGGAGTATTTACTGATGATCTACAAAATAAGGATCAGTTAAATGACATTTTCATCGTCGTGATGAGTTGCATAAGCAGATAGAGATGTAGAAATGTGAGCCAAAGAAAAAAATTGTTACTGTTGGAAAAGGTAACAATATTAAAATAGAACAAGTAATTGGTAGGTGGCTACTGAAAATCAAAAAAATCATTAGAGTAAACTACAAAAGGATAAATTAGTTGCACCAGAATGCCTCAGCTAGAATAACGACCTCATGAATTTTTTTTTATGACACAAATAAAAATCCAGGGTCCTAGATTAGTCCAATAATAGCAAACCGTTAAAGGACAAAGGATGTGATAGATTTCTTATGCAGGTAAAAAGATTACAATAAAACCAAAAAAGATGGAAGAAAAAGCTCTATAGGAGGATGATAAAGAGATATAAGAATTACAACCAAAAGTTAAATGAGTTTCTTAACAGTTTCCTCCTTGTTATTAATATCAATATAAAACCAACTAAGAAAATACCAAATCAACAACTATAATATAAAAACACAAAGGTATAATCAAGTTCATTCAAAACATTGTCTATATGATTAAAAACACAGAGCCACACATAATGGGAGGTTCACAACACTGATCAAAAGAAAATAAACCAGCAAAGAGGGGAAGACACAAGATCAAAAAGCCATGGCAAGAGGGATGCTAAAAACATGCATGTCTCGGTCACAAATAATGACATAGGATTAAGGACTGTTTCTCAAAACTAGCTGCTATTCTGCTTGTCTGCTCACAACTATTAATGCAAAACAAAATCTTAAGTTTCAGTTGCCGACAGCAAAAAAATAACACCAAATAAACTTCAATCATATATAAGACAACCACATAGTTCAAATTCATCAAAATCTTAGTTCAATTTGATCGTGAAAAATAAAGCAACACATATATGATATTAACAATGGTAATAAAGAAATAAATTGAAGTATCATATTATCAGACCTGAATGAGGGGAACCACACGTGCCACGTAACTTAAATATCGTGGAAAATACCATAGTACACAAAAATACATCAGCATCATTGCCTTCACATCATAATAGTCAACATCTCCACCTTATCTAAACCAAGCATGGTCACAATCATCGAGTTAAAAACAACAATTAATCACTTTCACACTCTCAATGATGATAGAAAGAAAAGAAACCAGGGAAAGATGAAAATGGGAAACAAATATCCCACCATCACTCAACATACAAAGGAGATAGCCTCAGCAATAACCAGATGCTTATCATTATTTCAAATACAATAATAATAATTAAAAAAAAATCGCATGGACACCATAGACATGATCTTTATATAAAAAATTAAAAAGATGGGAATCACGCCTTTTGAGATTGCTTTGATGCTGTACTTGTTCATTCTTGGTAAGGCTAATGATCTTTTCTAGTGATAAAATTGATAAGTAATTAAAGGAAGTTCAAATGGTTTTTTATTATTTGGAATGGAAATAACCAACTCAATTCACTAGGATTATCAATAACCTCTCTAGAAAGCATCATCAACCAAAAGAATATGGCGGGAAATGACACAATCACCATCATTTGAAAATAAAGAGAATACAATACCAAGATGTTTATCTAATGATGTAGGACAGACTGGAATAATTTTTATTTTTTAATAGGTCTCTATTAAATTAGATGGTTCGGTTATTTTTGGGGAGTTCTATGTAATTTTTATATTTTGTAGGATTTTTCGCATACTTTTTCGCCATTTCTGTTTGGAATTTTCGGCGGGCCATATATATGAATCTTCCACCTTTGTAAAGCTTTAGTTTTTGATGAATGAAAATCATGAAGGTTTCGTGGATTCCAACTTTTACCTCCTAACCTCCCGAAATTCTTCAGTGAAATTGTCGATACTATCTCCTCCAACCTCCAAATTGTTGGGTTCACCTTTCTTCGTGCCCTTATTTCTATCTAGTTCTATTTTCCCTTTAAATCCAATTTCCTGGGCCATCATCTAATGAATTCAATACTCGTTTCTCTTGATTTCTAAAAAACCAAATCGAATTGAACCATGAACAGAAATCAATACCACGATCCATAACCACCAGGAAGATACAAGTTCAAAACAACAAAGCAGACAGCAATCACTTAACATACAAAGAAGACGGCTTTACCAACAATTAGATGCTCATCATCATCAATCCAAGCCCCAAATAAACAAAATTATCCATATATATGCAGTCAATAGACATCAAACATACCTAAATCACACACGGACTTCAATCAAATAAACCAAAATCATCAGAAAAAAAAATTCAACAACAGATAGCACGATGTCAACAACAACCACAACAGTCATCAAATCAAGAAAAAATCGAACAACATTTTATTTTACCTAAAATGTACTTCAACTAGAGTCGAGCAGGGGCGTCTTTTTCTTCAGATGGCTTTGACGACGCCGGCCTTGTTCTTCCTGGGATCGTCATCGGGGCAGTACCAGAGGGCGGCGATCATGGCGCCGGGGAAGACGATGTACTCGGCGAAGCTGGCCGCCCGGGCCACGACGGGCTCACCCCGCATGAACACGCCGCCTCGGAACAACCTCAACTTACTCACTATCCCCATCCTTCTCCCTCTCTCTCCCCGCCGCCGGCTTCCTCTCTCCGCCGCCGCCGCTTTTCTCGGATCCTAACCACGACGACGACGATGATTTATGGTCGGCGGGGTTGGGGATGCGAAATTACGATAATAGGGTCCACCTAATCAAGGATTAAAAACCGACATAATATAAAATTAACGAAATAAAGAAATAAAATTATTATTTAAGAAATAACTTATGTGTATATTGATATATTGTTGCTATTAGCCATACAAAAAGAACAAATTATTAAATTCAGGCATTATATATCAATTATTTTTCTACCTATTTCATGAATTTCGTTTATAATAGTTTTAATCATATATTTTTTTATTTTTGGCGAGATTAATCGAAAAATTCACAAAAATTATCTTAACCTATGTGATGAAATTAATTGTTCTCAATTTTATGATATTGAAATTAATACTATAAATTACTATTGAGGATGATGAATTTGCACATTTGATGATTGAGAATATAGAACTAATAAATAAATTGTTTAGCCATTAATTTGTCGATTAATTACACTTAATTATTAAATTATTTCTACAAAATATTATGTTTGAATAAAAGTGTATGTTATTTATTTTATCTTATTTTTCGCATTAAATTTTTTGATTTTATTTTTATATTATTTTTATAATTTTTAGTCAAACAAAATCGGTCCTTAAGTTTTTTTAAAAACTTTAAAGAAAATCTGAAAAATATGGATGATTATCTTATAAATATATTATATTTTATTGTAATAAAATTGATAATTTATTAATTTTATAATAATTATACCTATACATTAAATTGAATTACATCCTTTCTTATTTTTTTAAGTTATGGTTATTATGGGCCCTGAGCGTCTTAATATTTATTTAATTTAATTTTTATTAAGAAAATAATTAGAATATAATTTCATTGAAATTAAGGATTAAAATTTTTAATATGTATTTTAATTTAAATATCAAATTAAATTTGGTTACTATTTTAATTTAATTTTTTATTATATATATATATATATATTTTACATATTGTTATTTATTATTAGAAACCTTAAAATATGATTCTAATTGAATTAAAAATAATATGCTTTTTTAAAATATAAACAATATTTAAATAATAATATTAAAATTAATATTATATATTCTTAATGTTGTCCTCCTCCATCCCTGGCGACGCTCACTCCCCGCCGCACCTTTCTCTCTTCTCCGGCGACGGCGGCGGTAGCGGCGTAAATGGCGATGGCGGCGGCGCTCTCTGCGAAGCCCATCCCCAACACCAAAACGTCCCTCGCCAATCCCCTCTCGCTTCGTCAACCCGTCGTATTGCCCCTCCGGTCGCCGGATTCTCCCCTCCGCTGGAGCAGGAAGATTTCCACGGCGAGGGTTGCGACTGATTTTGAGCTCCGGGAGGTCGTTCCTGACGTCAATACTGGTAAGGAATTGCATAGTTTTGCATTTTTTTTATTCCTTCATTTCATCAGTGTGTTTGGTTTGGTTGAAATTGGGTGGCGAGTCGGTGTCTTGAGATTATTAGGTGTGATTATATTTGGTTGAATTGATGCATGACTTTATCAATCTGTAATCGAGTTCTTTCGCTAGCTAATTGATATGCCTGTGTTGTTTTGGGCTATGGTAGGTGATGAATTGGCTTATCTTGTTGCAGGTTGATGTTTTTGAGACGTTTTGTAGGTAATGATGATATGTGGGTTTTTCTTATGAATTTGTTGGAAGTAAGTATTAAATAATTCCCTTTCCTTTGAGCTTTCAGGACAAGTGGCTAAATTTTATCTAAATCTACAGAACTTATGCAAGGCTGTATCAAAATGTGTGACTCGTCACACTAATAGATTTTCGGATGCTTGAGCTAGCAGACTGTCTTTGTTGTTTTGGTTAAATTTAGTAATATTTTGGTGTATTTTTGTTCCAAGTTTACATTTTTAGATTGTGAGCTGTGATGATAAGCTGTTTTTTTGCATCTCGGTGATTTCTTTCATAAGCTGAACGTTTTATGAGTTAGCTAGTTGGTTTGTGTGTGCTTTTTGGTTGAATTTGATAACGCCTTGGTTTATCTTGTTGCAAGTTGATGTTTGAGATGTTTAAGAGGTGATGGTATGTGGTTTTTTCACATGAATTGCTGGAAGTCTGATATCAGTACTGTGATTTCTAAGGAGGTTGATAACATTTGGGATTTCTTTATCAAAAGAAGAAAGGGACAAAAAATGAAACCAAGATAAGGGTTGTCATATACGGGCTGAACTAGTTGGTTTTGATTTTTTTTTTTCCTGATAATCTCTATGAAATGAGCATCCTTGTTAATTGTCAATTCCACACTTTTCTTGTTCATTCATTAAACTTAAATAGAGAACAAGAGTGATCTAAGAGAGATCTGTTACAACAATAAAATCATGTAAGGATAAAGCTACAATGATTAAATCAAGAACCCAACGTTGTATAATATAAAATCTAACCTCAGACTAAAATGAGGAGATAGCTTTACCATCTACAAGCCTTATTAGCAACGTGGAGATCACAACCATCTAAGGCTTTAACAACAAGATTGCAATCATCTAGTAGCCGGATTCCTAACACTCCCTGGCAATGTCACCGTACAGGAATCAACAGTGAGATTGGGCATGAAACGTTGATGTTGAACTGGTGAGAGGCCTTTGGTAAAAATATCAGCAACCTGATCCTTAGTAGGAATATAGCGCACTTGCAATGAACCATTGGTAAGCCGTTCTCAAATAAAATGATAGTCAAGTTCAACATGTTTGACACAGCCATGATAAACCGGGTTAGCAGCAATATAGGTAGCAGAAACATTATCACACCATATAATAGGGGGTTTGGGAATATAAACCCATAATTCCTTGAGAAGGTAGAGAAGGGAGGAAAGTTCAGAGGCGGTCACAGCTAAAGCTCAATAGTCTGCCTTGGCAGAGGAGCGTGCCACTGTTGGCTGTTTTTTGGAATTCCATGATATCAATTTATCACCAAAGAAAATTCCATAGCCTGTAACAGAACGACAATCATTAACAGAACAACAATCATCGGGACAACCACCCCAATCAGCATCGGAATAGGCACACAAATTAAGTGTTGTAACTTGAGAAAAGGGAAGACCATAATCAAGAGTGCCTTTAACATAACGCAAAATACGTTTAACCGCTGATCAGTGCACATCAGTAGGACAATGTTGAAATTGGCATGCTTGATTAACTGAGTATTGGAGATCAGGCCTGGTTAAGGTGAGATGCTGCAAGGCACCAACAGTCGTTCGATAAACAGTGGGATCAGAGAGAGGTATACCAGAATACTTAGAGAGCTTGGATCCAAAAGCAACAGGAGTGGAAATAGGTTTTGAACCATCAAGGTGAAGACAATGAAGTAAATCACAAGCATATTTTATTTGTGACAATTGAAGCCCAACAGAAGAAGGACTCACTTTAACACCTAAAAAATAATGAAGAGGTCCAAGGTCTTTGATGGAGAATGATGATCCAGTAAGAAGTAATAGCAGTAGGAGAATTACCAGTGATAATAATATCGTCCATGTTGACTAAAATAAGCATGACCACCTTCTCGGAAAAATAACAAAAGAGGGAGTAATCAGATTTGGAGCCAACAAAACCAAATTCACACAATAGAGAAGAGAGGCGATGAAACCATGCACATGGACTTTGTTTTAAACCATAAAGGGCTCGATGGAGTTGACAGACATGAGTAGAATTTTGCTTATCAATAAAACCAGGTGGTTGAACCATGTAGACTTCTTCCTCGAGATGACCAATAAGAAAAGCATTCTGAACATCTAACTCGCGAAGGCTCCATCCTTTGGATATTGCAATAGAAAGAATAACACAAATAGTGACAGATTTGACCATAGGGCTAAAAGCTTCAAAATAATACCTATTTAGATTAAGAAAATCTAACTGGCGAAGGTTTGACCATAGGGCAGACACAATGCCCTACTTTATCTCAACAAGAAGAGCTTTCAATGATATACAAGGTGATCAAGTTATTACCAACTGTCGTATGTGAAGCTGATGCTGCAACACGCTATAGTATTGATGAGAGACACATAGGTGGTGCAAACAATAAAGTTTCATCCTTTGCATACCACCCTACTGGTTGTTATTTAGCTTTATGGCCTGTAGAAAATCGAAGTTCTAGCAAAATGTTTGAGCTAGAACATTGCTTAGTTGATCCCCAAAACAGAGAAGCGAGAGTTAGGGTGATACAGGTTGTTCGAGTGGAAGGGACAGTTATGAAAATGTGTAAAATTAAGGTTTTCTGTGAGCAGTGGTATGGACCATTTAGAAACGGTGAACAACTTGGTGGATGTGCCATCCGTGATTCTGGGTTTGCTTCCACAAACTTCCTAAAAGAATCAGAAGTTGTTGGTGTTTGGGAGGGTCCTGCTATGCTGCCTGTTTTCAGGATTCCCAAACGGTGAGTTTTTCCCCTCTTATGATGACAATTGATCTAGTCAGCTTTTGGCAGTTCTAAAATTGCTGTTTTCAGGATTATAGTATTATTGTCCTCACAATCATGTCATCAGATAATGCTAATGACTGATTGAGTGCAATAGTTAAACCGGAAATATGAAAAATTATGTTATTTGAATGCAATACAATTGCTCCTTCATATGCTTTTAGTGTGCTCTTCTAATAGTTTATCCTGCAGGAACGCTTGCAAGAACTCAAAAATGACAAATCACAAAAGGTGACTCGAAACCAGGATGATAAGGTGCTACTGCCGAGGCAGTTGTGGTGCTCTCTGAAAGGAAATGATAATTCAGAGATTGTGGGTGAAGTAGGATGGTTATTTGATCAAGGAAAAGTTCTATCTTCTAAATTTGTTTCCTCCAGTGATAGAGTATTGAAGGCAAGATTTTTTTTTTAAATTGGTCATAATTTTTTTCTTGCCCGACTTTGTTTAGGTTAAGTTTTGTAGAAGAAAAAAAAACTTTTTTTCTGTGACGTTGGCCATATTTTATGCATCCTCTAATTATTTGGTTAATTTGCTGCCACTTCTTTTGGCAGGAGGTGGCAATTGGACGCGAGGCTTTGCATTGATACCAACCTCAGATGACCAACTACTAGCGGATATGTTAATCTGTGAAATCACTAAATGTATAATATTTACAGGGGCATAAATATATTTTGTACCATGCAATTCTAATGAATTTGCAATGAAGATCTTCCTCCTTTCGCTGGTGGGTGTTGCTTTTGGTTTATGTTTTGATGTTGAAGAGGAGCATTAATACTGCAATAGACATGCAACTATTTACTTATCCTTGGGGCAAAAATGCTCAGCCACTAGAATCAGCAACAAGGTGGATGATCAAAGCCTAAGTTTCTAAAACTCTATTTGGAGAAAAAAAAATTGGATTGTTGAAAATAAAGTCTCACATCCATGGATATGAGTTGACTTTGATAAATGTTAAGGTTAATTAGTTGTTTAAATGGCTAGTTAATTATTTTTTGATTAGACCCAAATCCGTTTATTGATAAGTCTACCCTTTCTTTGGATATATCTCAAAAATAATGTGATTTTAAGCTATGCCTTACTGTATACCCTAATCTGATAAATGTTTCATGTCAAAATGAAAGCTATTTTTCCATGGTCATGATAGAAAAACACCTGGGGAGGTCAAGTTCGGGTTATTTGTGATTCAAGCTTGTGATAATTAGATTAAAGATTAATTTGTACAGTCCTACTACATTTTATATGCGAATAATTTTTACTTGTACCATACTTGTTGCTTCACTGAATATGCATTCTGAGTTATTTTAAAATTTACAAAAAAAATTATCTATTTTTAAAATTATTTTGTGAAAAGAAAAATAATTTAAGTACCATGCCAGACTATAATATTTTGTGAAAAGAAAAAAAATCTCCCTACCAATTAAAAACCAGCCAAAAGCCTTTGCGATGCGCACGGTATATTTATTAATTATCAATAATATATATTAAAAATATATAAAATTAATTTTAGAATTATTATGATATTATTTTTTAAATAAAAAATATTATTATTTATATTTAAAAAATATATAGTTATACACAAATATGAAAAAAAATAATTTAAATTTTAATAACTATATAGAATTTATTTTCAAGGATATTTATTTCGATTAGAATTGCACTCCAGGCTTTTTAATAATAAATAATAATATGTAAATAAATATATAAAAAGTTAAAAATCTAAATAAAATATATATTGTTAAGTAACAGAATTTAATTTGATAGTATACTTATAAATATATTAACATTTTCAATTCTAAATTTAGCTAAAATTATAATCTAATATTTTATTACTAATAAATAATAATTATTATAATTTTAAAATTAATTAAATATTAAAGAGCCTATAAAATTTTTTAGGGCTGAATTAACCACCACTAAAAAAAAGGCCGGGGGGGGGGGGGAGGATGGGGGGGGATTAAGGGGTAGATGGCACAATTAAGGTTGGCGAACGTAAAAAATATTTCCAGAGTGCGGGAAAGCTTCTTCCCTGGGATAGCATCGATTCCCTTCCCTCCTCCCGAAGTTCGAATCTTTATGCTTCGTCTTCTTCGCTTCGTTCGATTTCTCGCCATTTACAAGTACCTTGTTGTCGAAATTGTCAGAAAGTCGAATCCTTTTTTTACGTTTCGGTTCGGAAATTGGGAGAATTCGGCGGGGGAGTGGGGAGAAGGATGTCGTTGAGGATTAGGGCGGTGGTGGGCAGGTTCGTGAAGGAGCTGCAGGAGGCGCTGGACGGGGACATTGAGGATTGGAAGATGAGGGTGAGGGAGATGCAGAGCTACATCGAGGAGAGGGAGGCTTCCTCTCCCGCCGTGAGGTAGCATTCGATTCATTTCTACTGCTACTATTCCTCATTCCATATCTTTTCTCATTGAAGGTCCTTTTTTTTTTTGTAAGATTCTGATTACATTGTTTAGTCATTGCATGAATTAACGTAATAATAATCTACTTAATTAAGCTCGATTTGGATAGGCAAAAATCTTGATTTGAAGTTTGTGATGAATGGAGTGTGGTAGCTACTTATGTGCATTTTGAGATTTCTTTTTAGTTGTCAATTTTTATGATTGAGATTCTTGTTATTGGATTGAATGTTTTGCACGCTAGTTAGTTTGTATGCACTTGGAAGATGGAGATTGCTTTGTATGTAGGGGTGTAGACGAGCCGTGATTTTTGGCAAGCGTGTTCAAGCTCTATTGAGTGCTCGACGAAGCGTTTGATTTATTATGGTTCGAGTGTTTATGAGCTCAAAGTCAAAAGTATTTTACTTAGAAAATATAGTCAACGTGGATTGAACGCACGACTCCCCATGATCAATGTGAAGACCTCCCCTCATTGTTATTATATTGTATATAAATAAATATAACTAGTTACAATTAAACTTATTAATATATATATATAAAAACTATCTTGGCCGAATGTAAAATAATTAATTTATATAAGATCAAAATTTCCTTTCTAACACTATATAGGTTCAATGTAACCTCAATTGTATTGACAAACTGAGTCGAGTCAAATATTTTTTCGAGTTTGAACACATCGAGCTCGTATTTTATGCCAAGCCGAGTTGAACACCCATTAACTTGAACTATGTTCGTTGTTCAACGAGCTATCTATTTCCAACCGAGTATTTTTTCGAACGTAAAATTAACCGGAGTTCAATCCGAATCGAGCCGGAAGTAAAATGCTTGCGAGCCAGCTTGGTTTGTTTAGCCCTATTTGTATGGCCATTAGAAACATTCACTTGTTACTTATAATTAGATCTATTCATGGCTATAGGTTAAACTCGGATTGGATCCATAAATATTTTGATCTGAAGTTTGTGATGAATGAAGTGTGGTAGCTAGTTATGCGCATTTTGAGATTATTTGTCTATTAGTTGTCAACTTTGATGATTGAGACTCCTATTATTGGATTGACTGTTTGTATGCACTTGAAGATGGAGATTGGATTGTGTAGTCACTGAAAGAATTGACTTGTAATTTACAATTAGAGCGGTATATATATGTTAAGATCGAATTTGATCAATAAGAAGCTGGATTTAAAGTTTTGTCTCAAACTCAAATGAACAAGTATATCATGTTGAAGTGATTTACAGAGCATTTGTCTATGGCTTTATAATCGAAATTTTGATTTTTTGGTTAAATGTTTTGTATGGTAGACAGTGTATCCATTTGGAAATTGGCACTGCATTGTTGTAATTGGAAGAATTAACTTCTCATTTTTAGATAACGCGTATGATGCTACCTTATTCAAAAAAAAAGAAAGAAACAGAAGCATGTTGCTTAGTAAAAAGAACATACATGAAGGCTTTACTGTAATAATACGGATTTTCATGACTTGATCTTTGATGTAGTTTACAATCGTGTGGAATGAAGAACAAAGATACTGCTTGGTATTGTTTCCTAGTATTTGTGATCAATATTTGAATAGTTCACCATGCTTAATAGAGCTTGGTAAACTGCTTCTTTATGCCTTATTAAACAGGTGTAGTTTGAAGCATATTCTCATCCATGGTAGTAAGCCTCTAGGATTAGAGAATATGCGACAGTTAGGAGCTGTCATTTACTTTGTCTGCCTTTCCAATATACGTCATCATTTGCTTCAAACCTATAAAGTTCTTCACATTTGCAGGGGCTTGGATGTTAAGAGCCAAATGAACTGTTCATTATATGCATGTGCTAGTTTGTTTGAAGCGTATGTTATTGACACTGTTCAGTATTTCTTCATGGAGACGTAAATCTGGCTCATTTGTGTTGATTTGTCCATGATGAGGTGTTGATTTATCAACGTTATTGTAATACCTGCAGGGCAGTTTACTGTTTAATTTGCATATATTTCTTAAAATGATTGGCTTCTCGACCCCTGGGGCTTATCAATTCTGTCCACAATTGTTGTCATTTTGAATCAATAGGTTTCAGCTCTCCCCTTCTATTCTTGTTGTATTTTCAGTTCTCTTAGTTAATGATATGAAGACATTAACCTGTTTGTTTACAGGCTAAGATTGCACGACAAGAAGCAAGGCTGAAGATCGAGAAGGAGAACCTGGAGAAGGAGAAAAGTGTGCTGATGGGAACTGCATCAAATCGAGATAGCCTAGATGGAGCTCTCGAAATCACTGTAAGCGGTGAGAAGTACCGCTGCTTAAGATTTTCCTAGGCCAAGAAGTAACACCTCCATTTTGCACCAACACCAAGGATCAAGATTTTACTGACCTTAACCTGCAATTCTAGCTTGTATTTGTCACCAATTACTCTTATTCTTTGATGTACAGTACACAAACTCAAGAGTGTCTAAAGAGAAATGTTCTATAATGTCTGAAAAGTTGCTTGTAAAGCATCTTCTTTTCTACTTTTACTGATGTGAAGATGACGATTGTAAACATTAGCCCAAATCTCATTCTCAATCAAGGATTACTCTTGTTGGTTTGCACAACACATTTTCACATTTCCATATATATTATTTGTCATGATCTTTTTATTCTTAACTGCAAAATACATCTACATGAAGCTCAATTTTTTATTGTTCACTTGTCTATAGAGACATCTTTCTTGAGAAATTTGATATCAGGATTCCTCATAGATTTGAGCCACATATCCGCCATCACCCTCGCTGATATGCTCCACAGTGCTTCCACCATCTTCCCCCTTTGAGCCTGTCTTGAGCTTGCCTTCTTCACCGCCCCGGTCGGTGTCCCTGCCTTCCCCAGCCCATATGCCAACACCCACTGCATTGCCGTTAGTCGCTGCCTCTCGCTGTTCCCGCCCTTCTGCATTCTCAGCCCGCCAACATGTAAACTCTTAACGTTAAATCTCTTCTCTACTTCTTCACCTTCTGATTGTGCTTGGTTCGCCTGAATTAGAGCCAACACCGGCCCCCCGACTGCTTCATACCGCCGACGAGGATCCCTGGCCTGCACTACCACCATTACAGTCACCCCCTCTCCGGTCAACCTTTCCTTTGCCTGCTCCTCCAATGACTTCGCCGAGGTAATGAGCTGACGAGGATCTTTGTCGCCTCTCACTGGCGACATGTCAAATGGCGCTTCTTCGTCTGTCAAATCTGCTTGTATCTTCAATGCCTCAACAACCATTGCTTCAATTTTCTGTACACAGAAAGGTAGAATCTCCTCCAGCGTTACTGCCTCCTCCCTTACATTCCATAGACCAGTCCTCATTCGCTCCTCCCTTCCGGTGCTAACCGCCGCTGCCATTGCCTTCACTGCCGCCACTGACCTGGCAGCGCTTGAACTCGCACCCTCCTCCTTCCCCCTCCCTTGAATGATTGCAGAGGCGATGCCTTCGAACGCAATCTGCTCTGCCGTCTTCCCCATCAGCTCATCCATGGCAGCTGCTGTCTGTATCATTGATCTCAGCTCCGCCGCTCCAATTCCAGCCAGCTTCTGGAACAATTCGAAGCCGGTAACAGAACCCAAATCCCCCAATGGCAGCAAAAGCGGCTTGGAGATCTGCATTGCCAGTTTTGGCATTTCCTTCATCGAGAGCTGGACATCAAATGGATTCATGGCAGCAAGGAATCCCCCATCCCTAGTCTGAACCACAGACTGCAGCCCCTTCCCCAAGTCCGGCACGAAAACCATCGTCTCTGAATCATTCTCATTCTCATCTTTTGTCGCCGATTTGAATCGTGGCTCATCGGAGAAATCGAGCTTGACCCCTCCATTGCCTTGTTCATTTTCCAACAATTGGAGGAACTCTCTCGTCACACACTCTTCATCTGCGTCCAATCCATCTTGCATCTTCCCCACCATGATTTTGCTTGGGCTTTCGGGTTGGATCATGGATTCCAGGGCTTTGATCTGTTGGGCAATGGAGTCCAGCTCTGTTAACCTCCTTTGGTGCACAGGATCTTGAACAACCTCCTTCACAATCTCCATTGAAGCAGGTGAACTACTCTCCTTTGCAGCGGCAGCTCCTCCTCCTCCCTCACCTCTTTTGTCTTGAAACTCAATCCCCTTGTCCACCACTTCGAATTGTGGCAAGTCAAGCTCCTCCTCCACCACCTCCTTTGTCGGAGGCGGGGGTGCCGGCTCGTTGAGGTCGAGCTCATCAATGCCATGGAAATCTGCAGGGTTTCCTCTCCTTCCATCTCCACCGCCCTTGGACGGTGTGGAAGCCTCGAATCGACCGGCAAGGCGGGGGCTCTGGACACTAAAGGAGGTCTTGGATTGCTTCCTGGAAAAGTTGGGGTTGTTGCTGTCTTTGAGATTCTCTCCCTGGTTGTAGATCCCCGCCCCTTTGTCTTCTATGATCTGAAACCCCAATTTGAGTACTAGCTCTCCTCCCTTGGCCTTGCCAGTGAGGTCGAAGCTTGTGTCCCATTGCCGGATCCTTGTTCCCTGCAAGTTCTTCTCAATGGATTCCTGAATAAGCAGGCTCAAATCGACGGAGCTTCGGCCAAAATCCAGCTCTTCCGCATCTATTGCCGCGACATAGATCATGAACGGCCTCGGCTCAAATTTGAGCTGCTTGTCCCCACCGCCGGAGCAGTAGACATGGCACTTGATGAAGAGTGTCTCCTCAAAATCCGCCGCCCCCTGCGCCACCCTCGCTGGCATCGTCCGCACCGTCCCATCGCGGGACTCCTTCTTGCGTATGCACACAGCCAGCCGCAGGCCGTTCATCGTCGCCGGGAGCCCCTGCACCGCCACAACCTCGACAGAGAAGAGGCATCCTATGCGCCGCATCCCGATGTGCGAAATCGCCCTCATCGGCTTCCACCCCCAAATCCCCTTCTTCTCCTCCCCCGCCACCGCCGCCTCCAACTTCTTCGCCGGCCTCTTGGGCGCCTCCGATTCGCTTCCCACACCGCCGCTCGGCCGCGATCGCCACGGCGAAAGCGACATCCGGCGGCCGCGCGGCCGAGAATCAGCCCCCGACCCCGATCCTTCATTGCCAGCAAGTGCAGCGGGGGTCCGGGGGAGGGCGAGGGAGGCGGTGCGGCGGGTGGTGTGGGATTGATAGAGTGATTGTGAGAGAGCTTCAAGCTCCACAAGCAGCTCGGCGTTCGAGTTCCCGCCATTGCCAGAGTTACCACTAATACTGCTCTGATCTTTTGCCGCCATGGCTACTGCCCTTCGCTGTTGTCGAAGATGGAGGGGGTGGTGACTTAGATAGAGGTTGGTGGGGAGCAGGTGCTGGTAGAGGAGACGAGCGGCAGAGAAGAAGCCATGGAAAGTGGAGGGGTGTGGAGGTGGGGGAGTGAAAGGGAGGGGCCGACCCAATGCAATTCAAACTCTCTCTTTCCTACGGTAACTTTTTTCATACCTCCTACCCTCCAAAATAAGAGAAATTTTTTAGGTTCGCCGCTCCACGTGAACCTGCCTCTTACGAGGAATTTAATCAGCCCCAATATTATATCACATTTATTTGGTGTGAAATTTAATTAACGCATACTTATTGTGCACAATTTATGTTAATTATTATAAAATTTTTAAATTTATTATTACTCGTCAAGCAACTTTAATCGGTACAAATTTAATATTCATCAATTGATTTTTATGTTTTTATTCTTATATTAGATTAATTAGAATCGTTCCTTTGAACGGTTAATTGGATATTTTTTAATAGGCCTGTTGAAATAAGTGCTAGAATATTTTTCGAACAAAAATTTTAAACATTGTTACTTTAAAAAATGTTATTAGATATATGATATTGAATATTGTACAATAATTTTAATAATTAGTTAAAAAATTATAGTGGACCAGCAATAATATTCAACCCATAATTTCACGTAGATTGAAAAAGCTTAATTTTATAAATAAAAAAAATTACTTATTATTCTAAACTTCACTTTGAGGGTTGTTAGCTATGTGTGCAATAAATAGCATAATTTTTATTGTTTAAAAAGTAATGAGTGCGTTAAGAAAATTAAGTTTGTAAAGTGTAGACAAAAGATGTATTGTATTACTCGCTACAACAAGCTCCCTTTAATAATGTTATAATTCCATGAACTAAATTGTGGTGATTTACACCAATTAAAGAGTTGCTACAATTTTACGAATTATGTTGTAGCAAGTCCGTAAATCTTTTCTCGAAGTGTATATAGAATAACTCTTTTGTAAATGTTAACTTGTTTTTTTCTTCACATGCCACGGTTCTTTGTTCTAGTTTGGCAATTTTAAGAGTGGTGTACGTAGGAATGTTTGGATTTGGAAGTATGAGCTGATTTTATTGCATCTGTGAATAAGAAGGTGATTTTGGTGTTCAGTGTAAAAGAGGATTGGTCAATTTTTGATGTTGTGGCTTCATGGTGGACACTAGTGGACTGATTGCCTTGCCATGGAAGGAAGGGCTCCATGTTTTCTCCTCCTGAAAGAAGATGGTGTGAATTGATCCAAAGTTTAGAAACTGATGTGGCTACTTGTTGATCACTAATGGGGCTGGAAACTTGGCCTCATTGGGGCTCCCATATTTTCTCCTCCTGAAGAAGGTGGTGCGAAGTGATCCAAAGTTTAGAAACTGATGTGGCTATCTGTAGGACGCTAGTGGGGCTGGAAACTTGGCCTCAATGGAGCTCCATGATTTGATGTTCTGGAAGTGTCTGCATTAATTTCCATGTGAAGAACGAGATCAAGACTGGTTGCTTGATTGGTTGGTGTATGGCCATTCAAAATTTAATTTAATTTTAAACAAAAAATTCAGACAAGTTGGGCGTGCAAGTGAACAGTAATCAATCTCCCTGTTGATGCAGTAAACCATTTTAATAGTGTAATCTTGAGGTGTGGTGTAGGCAAGGGGTCTTGTTGAAGAAGAATACAACGACAAGACGATGACAACCCAGAAAAGAGAAGAACAGCGTAATTTATTTCTTGAAAAAAATCCACTTTCCCGAAGGGTATCGAGATGTTCATAAACATAGAGAAGCATGCACACTGTTGTAGCAAAAAATATAAAAGCATATAGCATGAATCGACTCGAAGCTTGAACAATGTTTGAATTATTTTGCTCAACGAAAAATCAAAGTTTATACATTTATTCTCTACAATATATGCTCTAGCATGTACTAGATTTCGCAAGGAGAAGAATTTCCCACCAAACAATTTTAATCGGTACAAATTTACTATTTATTAATTGAGTTTTATGAGCAAATTCTTATATTAGATTAATTAGAACTGCTCCTTTTATCGGTTAATTGGACACTTCTTAATAAGCCTATTGGAATAAGTATCAAAATATTTCTAAAACAACAAAAACTTTAAATAGTGTTGTTTTAAAAAGATGTTACTAGAGATGTAATATTAAATATTGTAAAATTGTTATAATAATTAGTCAAAAAAATATAGTGTGACCAAAAATAATATTCAACCCACGATTTTGCTTTAAGGGTTCACGTTATCTCTTTGTGTGTAAATAAATAACACAATTTCCAATGTTTGCAAAATTATGAATGCGATAGCAAAAGTGAGTTTTGAAAGTTATTATTACTCATCAAGCAACTTTAATCCGTACAAATTTAATATTCATCAATTGAGTTTTATGAGTAAATTCTTATACTAGATTAATTAGAACCGTTCTTTTAATGGTTAATTGGACACTTCTTAATAAGCCTATTGAAATAAATGCCATAATACTTTTAGAACAATAAACACTTTAAATAGTGAATTATGAGATATCTCAACTTAGTCCCACATCTAATACCCTATTTATAAGTGAGAATGAACTATAGATTTTTAACTTAGATTAACTATTTTAAATAAATGACTTAGACCTATTACGTTGTACTTTGGGCCGAGTCGTTACAAATTATAGTAGAGCCAACCTGGTTCCGTATTAGATAATGGATTGAATTAGAGACATTAGTTAGGTTGCCGGCCACGGGCCAAAGAAGTTCGTGAGCCGGGGCTAACAATGGGAAATATTATTTGTATTTCTAAATTTTGCTTTGAGGGTTCACGTTATCTCTTTATGTGCAATAAATAACACAATTTCCATTGCTTGAAAAGTTATAAATGTAATAAGAAAGTGAGTTTTGAAAGTGTAGGGAAAGGATTTGCCAGCAAATTCTCTCTACTTTGTACATCAAATTTTCTATAGTAAATGCTTCAGTTTGATGAATGTGGTGATCTACACTAATCAAGGGGGCTCCAATTGTGATGATCTACAAGGAGTTTAATAAAGCAAATCCTACCGCAAATCATTTCCCGAAAGTGTATATAGAACAACTCTTTTATAAATGTTAAACTTGTTTTTTTGCTTCACTGGCCATGATTCTTTGTTCTAGCGTGGCAACTTTAAGAGTGGTGTACCAATTGTAGGAGTGTTTGAATTTTGGCTTTTTTAGGTTGGGATGTATGAGCTGATTATCTTGGATGTGCATAAGAAGGTGATTTGGTGTTAAGTGGAAAAGAGGATTGGTCAATTTTTGATGTTGTGGCTTCATGGTGGACACCGGTGGACTGATTGCTTTGCCATGTTTTATCCTGCTGGTAGATGATGGTGTGAATTGATCTGATCCAAAGTTTAGAAACTGATGTGGCTATTCGTTGGACACTAGTTGGGCTGGAAACTTGGCCTCTTTGGGGCTCCATTATTTGATGTCCTGGAAGTGTCTGTGCATTAATTTCCAGACGAAGAACAAGATCAAGACTGGTTGTGAGCTTTAGTTATGGCCATTCAAAATTTATTTTTTTAAAAAACATTCAGACATGTAGGGCATGCAAGTGAACAGTAATCAATTTCCATATTTATTTCTTGTTGAATAGTGCAATCTTGAGGTAAGGTGTAGGCAAGGAATCTTGTTGAAGAAGACGACATGACGATGACAACCCAGAAAAGAAAAGAACAGCGTAATTTATTTCTTGAAAAAAATCCACTTTCCTGAAGGGTATCGAGATGTTCATAAACATAGAAAAGTATGTACACTGTTGCAGCAAAAAATAGAAAAGTATAATAGCATGAATTATATGAAGCTTGAACAATGTTTGAATTATTTTGCTCAACAAAAAATCAAAATTTATGCAATTATTCTCTGCTCTGTATGCTTTTCGCAAGCATGTACGCCGCAAGGAGAAGAATTTCCCACCAAAATTTCTAAGTCTGACTGTGCTGCCACATTTTGCGCCTGGATAACTTCTTTGAAAATTTGCGTCATCCATAATTTAAGAACAGGCGAAATTCAAAGAAACTGCTTTGACCTAGCAGATGTTTTGATTCTGCAGATCATTCACCAGAAACATTGATTTTATCCATGTAATTGCTTTCACCTCCGCTTGTAGGCCTGTCATAAACCATCAATTGTCTTCAGTTTCTAACAAATGAATCCACTTAAATCACGGACATTAGAGCTCTTCGTTTTGAGTTTTTTTGCATCCACCGGAAGCAATAAACTCTCACAGCAAATATGTAATTACAAACACACAAATGCTAGAGATTCTAAAATTTATGGGAAATGGGTAACCTGCACCAAACTGCATGCAAAATAGTTGAGTTTGGCACTTAACATGCATAGACTGAGAGCCACCAATCTTTCACCTTCTACTCACAAGGTTGGAGATATTTATTCAACTTTACAATTTGGACACGATTAAATGGTTCCCTCATGCATACTTCTGCATGTAAAGTACACAACTTTTGCAGTGAAGTTTTTAAAACTATATCAATATCATGCATCTTTTTTTCTTAAAAAAAAGAGAGAAAGAAAAAGAAAACAAAAAAAAGAGTTGGCTTAATGGAGACTAAAAATTGAAGGTGGTCTCTACCAATGAAGAAAAATAATAACTTAACATAATAAGTCATAGTGCAAGAAATTCAAGTAGGTGCATGCATATTTGATCGATCATTACAGTTACCGCTATTTATACTCACAATCCGGAAAGGAGTTTGATGGCATCATAACATAACCACTGCATCGTCACAACAGGACCAACAAGCGCAATGCGGATAGGGAGACTTCTAGTGAAAAGACTACCAAACCCAATATTTTTCACAGCCTGCCCATGGTAAGCTATTAGAAAAATCTGTGTTCCTCAAATTAGAAAGGCTAAAAAATCTCATCAGATTAACAAAGTTAATTTGATCATAAAGAATTCATCCATGTCTTACCTCCAATACACTTTTTGCCTTCTTGTTATAAAGAGCAGAAACAATGTTATCTGCTGGGTTTGATACGATTGTTCCAATAGCTCCAGATGCATATCCAGCCATGCATGTCACGCCAAGCTGTTGAACCTTTGAACATTCCACCTTGGGTCTCTTGACAAGATTTTGATACAAAAAGTTCACAGAATGCTCAAATGTTGAGAACATAATCATGGAGACTGCCCATAGAATAAAGATATTACGTTAAAATAACCACTAGATGCTAACACATATTGACGGAAAACTTTCTTTAGTACATGTATCCCTATGAAACTCAGCAGTGGAACTAAATGAAAAGAGATAAAACATATAAAGTTTAAATGATAAATAATCTTTAAACAGGTCAAATTTGGATGCGTGCAGCAAAAAAACTGGCTGCATGCGTTTGGGTATTTCTTAATTGTGCAAAATGTTGAGTGAAAGTGGACAAATAGAACCGTATACATATCCATTCCTCTTAGAATTGCATTTAAGGAGAAAGGCACAGTAAACCAGAAGAAAAGGATTGAAAATTACATGGAAGGTTTCGACCCCATAGAGCATACAGTCCTCTGTACAATCTGCAAAAACAATAGTATAGATACATATGAAGTTCACAATTTTAAATATATCATTGATATGATTGAAACAAAATATTGCAGGAGTTATGTACCCAGGGATCCCTTCGGTTGCATAAACTCTTGGAAAACCATCAACTAAACCCTTGGCAAACTTTGGTTGTGTCTGAACTTGGACTTTAATGGCTTCAAATGGACAAAGAGCAACATCTGCTATCACTTGAGCAGATGCACTGCTGAGAAAATATATGAAACTTCTATTTTGAACGAAAAGTTTACTGGAGTAAAGCTGTTTGAAGTATTCATATAGACCAAACTTAAAGCCACCCTGAGCACCGTAACCATAGAACTTCCCTGCCCATCCTCTCCAGAGGGCTGATGTACCTTGCTCACGAAGAAGAACTCTCAGGCCAGAAAATACACTATTGTATTTGACTGGATTCACCTAAAAATGTTAACTAATTGTCACTTAAGACTCTTCGGAAAAGGAATCACAAAACAAAAATGCCTTTTACAAGAAAAAAAGGCATCTAAACTCCAACATGTAGAAAACGTAATGCAAAAGCAGAGGAATATTACAACCATCAAAGAAGTTATATTCTAAGCAGGAGACAATTACAGAAATGTTCAGGATTCAAAATGAAGAATGATCATTAAGAACACGTCAGAAAAGCAACAATAATGGTGTTTCTCAGAACACACCCAGTAATCGGCATAGTTAAGTTTTAGCTTCTAAGAATTAAAATATATAAAGTAAAAATAAAAAGAAACTCAGACAGCTGCTTTTTCCCATTGTGAAACCTAAAAGTGCATATATACCAAAACTATCATCAAATGGAAATAAACTTGCATCCATCAATCTGATTGAACTCAATGAAGAAGATACACATCAATCAAAACTGTACATCACTGAAACTAACGTGCATATTTCGACTCTTATATCCAAACATAAATAAATTTCAAATGAGACTCAAATAGCTCCCTAAACCTATCACCACATGAAATCAAGCAAACATTCATCAATCTTATTAAATCCATTAATTAATCTAATTACAAATAACAAAAAACGTTGAGCAAAATTAGCCATTTTGCACAACAACAAACAAGCTGTCATCACTCTTATCGAATCCAGCAGCAACTAAAGACTAAACAACACAAACAACCAATCAAAGTCAGACATTAATGAATCAAGATCAACCTGCATATTGACTTTGAGGACGTCAAGAGGAGTAACAGCGAGGTGGGTGGTTCCCGCGCTGAGCATACCCCCAACAGCACAAACTGCATAGTAACCAGGGGAGAAGAGCCTCGGCCCTGCCTCCTCCTTACCCCCAACACCCACCATTCTCCCTTCCAGAAACCCCATTCAAACCCCCCAACCTTCCACCAACAAAACACCACCAAGCCAGCACTTTTTTCACAGCACTTTTTTACAGCATCAAGCACACGACTTTCTCGTACCAAACCAGTCATGCAAGAGCCTGGGGTGCGGCAGAAATGGTGGACAGCACGCAGGGATTGGTTGCTGGGAGATCTTCCACGTCTTCCATGGAAGAAGCGGCCAAAACCCTTTCTAAACCCCGCCACCTTTTTATGCATGTGTATTGAGTGGCTCACTTCTCCCCTCACATCAACATCTCCCAAACCCTTGGAAGCCAACTTAACTATTAGCAATATTAGGAATACACACAACTTATACGGTATATAAAATTTAATTTTAAAAATAAATTATTCTATGTATAAATTGATACATAAAATTTAATTTTAATTTTGATTTAAAAAAGATTAGGAATACACAAATTAAAAATAATAATAATTTACTATCTTAAATATAGACTCTGATTTACTTTAAAAATAGTTCATAATTGAATGATAATATATATTATAATAATTTAATTATTTTTTATTATATTTTGATTAGTTAAATCTCTTATTTTTAATTAGAGGTTCCTACTTTAGAGATATATTGTAATTATGTTTATAAATTTTTATTAAATAATAAGATATAATATAATCGTATGATATTAGATTCTACTATTAAATATACTTTAATCAAATGAAAAAATAGATTTTCATAATTTTTTTTATTTTTTTTATTTTTGTTGTATTTTCATTAATCAAGTCTATTATTTTTCATCAGCAACTTTTAAATTCTCTTTTATTAATAAGAATAGATAAGAAAAATTTATTCCTCTTTTATTAATATTATATATATATTTTTTATTTATAAAGTTTATTGAGCCCGTCAAACCGAGCTCTTTATCGAGCCAGTCGAACCGATTTCTGCTTTGATGGAACTTACCATTAGGACAACTAAGAACTAACCACAAAGAATAATAATATAATAAAATGGTTTACAAAGAGTCATTTTAATTCGAGTTTTGAGCACCTGCATGGCTCGAATTGAGCTGAAGTGGGTCAATTGGAGTTTAACTTGGCTCAAAATTAAGTGGAATGCGTTAAGTGTTCTGAAAATGCTCAACTCAAACTTGGCGTTCAAGTTGAAGTTGGTACTCAAGATGAGTGAAGAAAGCATGGTACCACACCTAATTGGTTTTATTCTTCATCTTTTATAAATATAATGATAAAAACTGTTAGCATATTAACAGGTGTATGTGATTGTTTGCCTACAACAGATTAGCAGCCTGTTTCCACAAAGATATGTACAAAAGAATCAGCGTTTAGTTCATCGCTTCAGACCCCCCAGTTCAGCTTTTGCATGTCAATTTTAAGTGTTCAAATCCTGAAACCCACCATCATCTAGATCTCAAACCCAGTTTGTTCCGAGTAAGAAGGCAATAAATATTCGGAGAAATCACCAATAATCACAGCAAGAGCACGATCCTTCCCGAAAATGATGGAAGCGATTAGCATCTCTCACAATTAGCTCTCTTGACATAACCAAAGATATGAACTTCATCACTTTGTGACAATCCTCACAAACACGAAGGTTTTTAATGATGTCAATAGGCATCCATTGAGGCAAAGTCATCAATCCGAAAGCAACTGCTAGTTTCTCGCTGTGGTGACTTTGATACCTCTGAGCTGCAGTCCTTACATAACCACTCGCTTCAATCTTCTTCATCACTTCATCCAGCTTCTTATGAACATCCTCAATTCGAGAATGATTGCAGTCATCAACTGTAAACACATGAACTCTGTTATTAACCTCAACCCAACTACAACCAGGATTTTTCCTAATGCCTCTCTCCCGCATTAGTTTTCTCACTTCAGCAACCTTATCTAATCGACCCAATTCTAAGTATATATTAGCTAATAAAACATAGCTTCCGGAGTCTTTCGAATCCAGCTCAAATAATTGTTTCACTGCAAGCTCGGCATGTTTTGCATTGCTGTGAATGCGGCAAGCACCTAGTAAAGCTCCCCAAACACCAGGACTAGGTGCAATGGGCATGTCATCAACCATAGCTTTAGCCTCTTCAAGCAAGCCAGACCTACCAAGTAAATCTACCATACAAGCATAATGCTCGGAATCTGGAGCTATATTGTAATCCTTTCTCATGGAATCAAAGTAAAATTTCCCTTTGTCTACTAGGCCTGAATGGCTACAGCCAGACAAAACGCCAACAAAACTTATATTATCTGGATCTATGCCAGTTTTAAGCAACTCCTCAAACGTTTCTATTGCCTGTATCCCTTTACCATTTTGAGCATATCCATTGATCATGGAATTCCATGAGACCAAATCCTTTTCAGTCATAAAATTAAAACACCGTCTTGCGTCCTCGACTCTTCCGCATTTACAGTACATGGTAATAATTGCATTTGCCACAGAAACATCAAGGTCAAAGTTAACCTTGACAGCCTGAGCTATTACCTGATTGCCAAGTCTTAAAACTGTCATTTCAGAGCATGCACTAAGAACTGTAGCAAAGGTAATCCAATCAGGTTTTATCTTATTTTCTTTGAGCATTAGGGTGCACATTTTGAGCCCTTCTTCAAAATATCCATGCTGTATATAAGCCGCCAGCATAGAATTCCAAGTGACTACATTTCTTTCTGGCATCTGATCAAAAAACAACCGTGCTTGATGGACATTGCCTGCCTGAGAATATGCTGTCAACAAACATGTCCAAGATATAATGTCCCTAGTTGTCATAAGTTCAAAAACTCGATTGGCTGTTTCTATGCTGCCACATTTTGAGTACATTGTAATTAAAGCATTAGCCACAGGAACTCCAATGTCATATCCAATCTTGATTGTATAGCTGTGGAGCTCTGCTCCGTACTCTAAGTTTTGTTTTGTTGAGCAAGCACCTAAGAGTGTGGCAAGGGTGAAATCATCAGGTGCAACAGAACTCTCTCTCATTTGAGCAAACAACTCAAAAGCTTCATCTTCATTGCCAAGTTGCGCCAATCCAGCAATCAAAGACGTCCACGAAACAGCATTACGAGTTGGCAACAAATCAAATATCTGCCTAGCAGCTCTCAGTGATCCACATTTTGCATACAAATCTATCATAGCACTCCCCACAAAGACATCACAGAAAAACCCGGATCGAATAATTTGAGTGTGAAGCTGTTTTCCCCACTCTAGATCAAACACACTGGAGCAAGCACTAAGAGCACTAGCATAGCTCATCGAATTCGGTTGAAACCCTCGTTCCCGCATCTCAACAAGAACCGAGAGAGTCTTATCCACACATCCATGCTGAGACAAACTAGATATCAAAGTATTCCAAGAAACAATGTCTTTCTCAGGCATGCACTTGAACAATTCAAGCACCACAGCAATCCCACACATCTTGGAACACCCAAACATCATACTATTCCAGCAAAACAAGCTTGGATTCACCATTCGTTCAAACAACCGCTGCGCAGACTCCACATCCCCGCACTTAACATACATGTCCAAAACCGAAGCTTCGACATACGAGTCCCACACACAACCAAACTTCACCAACAAACCATGCAACTGCACAGCCACATCAGCATCCCTCAAACCACCACAAGCCTTCATAGCACAGGAGAAGGACAATGGCTCAACATCCCACCGAGCCACCCTCACCATCAATCCGAACACCACCAAACACTCAAAGCACATCCCGTGCCGGAAATACGCAGTCATCATGGCATTCCAGGACACCACATCTCTCACAGGCATTTCATCAAACACCTTCCGGGCATCAACCAACCGCCCCGAATTCGACAAACCGGTGATCAATCCGTTCCAAGTGAACACATTTGGATGCTCAATTGCTCTGAAAACCTGCATACAATCGAGCAAGGAGTCACAATGCGCGTATAGAACAAGCAAATGGTTTTGGAGATAAACAATGGAGTCCAGCCCGAGGGCGAGCATGCGGCCATGGATCGTCCTCGCTCCAAGCAAAGAACGGACGCCCTTGCAGGCCGCCATTGCCTCGGCGAGCTCCATGAACGGCGATGGTTTCGCCGGGGACGTGTAAAGGTGCCGCCTTTCGGCGAGAGGAAGCTTGTCTGGGCGCGGTTTCTGCAGTGGGGCGGGACGCCGCCATGGAAGCTTGACCATTCACGAGCTCGGATGGGGAGATGGGGAGGTGGAGGGTGCTCATCTCTACCACGAAAGGTTCGATCTTTGGGAAAATGGGGAAGAAGAAGAAGTGCTGGGCGGCGGTGCCATGACCGTCGGCGGTGGTGGTATCGCAGGCGACGGCGGTGGTGGTATCGCAGGCGATGGCGGCGATGGTGGTAGCCACTTTAAATCTACGGACATAAACATAAAAATAAATAAATATAACACTTATAATTTTTTAAATATTTTAATATTTTTAATTCTCTCATCCTAATTATAAAAGTAATTGAAATAAATATTAATTTTAAATACTTTTAAATTAGTATATTTTAAAAAAATCTAAAAATAAGTTATATTATTATGCATGACTCATTAAAACAAATCCAGATCGAAGGTGTTACGTTGTATGTAAATAATAACTCCTCTTAATTTTTTAATTTAATGACGCTAACAGCTTGATCAAAATTAATGTTTTTTCAAAGTCGGAATTTGATTTACGACGTGAGATAGTAGTGATTGCAATAGATGAAATTTAATTATTTGATTTAAGAGTGCTAATTAATATCTTGATTTTGTTTTGGCTTTTTTATTTTTATTTAAGTTGAAGCTCGAAATATGGGGCACACGGATCTCCATTCTTAATTGAATGGAATTTTTTCCAAGCTTGACTTGAATGGTTTTACTTAAAAGTATTATTATAGTTTAGATGTTTAAGTAAAACTACTAATATTTATATGAAGATAAAAATAAGCCGGGCCTTGAGCATGCTGATAAGGCCTATAAATTTGCTTTAAGGGTTAGGGATGGTCCAATTTTCTGGGATTTTTATGATAGACCAATATCCAATAAGGCAAACCTTGATCCCAACTACAGAATATGTACTGAGTTGAATCTCCTCAATCGGTGTGTATATTTTCAAAGATCCAAACGAGAAGCTCATGGGCATTTTTTAGTTTAATTTTATTTTCACATTTCCATGAGATTTAGGGCTCAATCTTGGAATTGCTTCATTTCTCGTTAAAACCAACAAAATATATATATTATGGAGCTTATAATATCCCACCGACATTAAATAATTAACATGTAACACGCATAGGCACGGCTAATTCGGATCCAATATTAATGAAGCTTGATCAGATCCAATATGTTACACGCTAGAGTCTCAAAATATAACTGTTTTATATTCTGGGTCAATCTCAAACAATTTTAATTAGCTCGTCTAATTGGGACTGCCAATTTCAATATTAATTATTTTGTTGAAAAAGATTGTTATAAAACTGGTTTGGAGAGACAAAATATATGCATATACACTGGATCATTCGAGCACTTCACCTTCATGATCATCTCCTCTCTCTTCTTCTCATATGCCAAGGTAAATTGCTGCATGAATAGTTATGATATGTAATTATTCTTCCTTCCATTAATGAAAACTACCAAATTAACAAGCTTGCCACTACTTGCAGGTATTTTTTCTGGCTGTATGAGCTGGTTTCAGAAAGCATTTGAAGTAAGAAGCTAATGTTGTGTAATGCTAGCTCTTCTTGAATCTGAATATTTGGAGTCCAATAGATCAGGGAAATAATGTTTGGTTGTTTGGAGCATTTGGGAAGAGCTAGCTGGTTAAGAGTTTTTTATACAAATTACTTGGGTGTTGCAGCTAGTTCTTGGGAATGTTTTTACTTTGCACTATATTTTTGCATGTCATGTTAGTGAGATGCGATGGGGTAATTCCCATCCTAGAATTATGTTAATTTATGCCTAAGTGTTTTGTTGTGTGTTCTTACTTTGTTGTGAATGGAATTCATCCCCATGGATTAGTGTTTTGAAATTATTTTCAAATGAATTTTGTTGAAGTTAAATGAATATTGATTCTTATTCCCTCTTTGTCTTGTTACCATTGATACCAATGGCACTGTTAAATCATCCTCTTTATAAATGCAGAAGAGTACTTGTGATTCTCTTGTTCGTGGTGAAGTCTTAATCCGGTTAATTACAAGAAATAAGCAAATAAATCTTGTCAAATTAAAACCTCGTTATTTATTTATTTATATTCTTGTTTTCCTTCACTTACTTTTTTTAATTTTGGGTTTTTGACGAGGATTAGACGCAAATTTCATAACACTTGATTCATACATTAAATTTATTTTACAAATTACAATAAAAAATGCATAAAAATGTGAAATAAGAAGCCTTAATTCAAATGAGTGGAGAACAATCATAACTGGGTTAGTTAGGTGGGCCGTATCCTTATTTAGGAAGTTAATTAGGGAATTGGCCTTAAACTTTAGTCAAGTGGGAGCTGCAAATCATTAGTTTTCATCCTAACAACTACGCACTAAGCAATGAAACGTTAAAGAAATAAAATCCCAGCACCTGCCAGCCCATGACATCTTTCTATTTCTATATATGAAAAAAGATGGTTTACATCATTTGAGCAACTAAATTTCTTTCTTTCGTGTCCATTTCATCCATATATAAGGGGTGTAACTGAGTCCAACACCACTTTGTTCATGTTTTTTTTTATTTTTAAACTAACTTGTCCAAGCTTGGTTTATTACCTATTTACATATTTCGAGTCGAGTTTGAGCTAAACATTTACTTGTTTAAGCTTGATTTATATTTGATTATGACATGAGTCAAACCAAGTCGAGTGAAATAATTTGGCTTAATTATACCATGATAAAGTGATAAGTAGTGAGTACCTAATATTTAGTAGTAAGTAATAAATGGTTTTAAGTATCTATTAATAAGTGGTTTATAACTGCTATATGCTCAGTTATTGTTGACTAATGAAATAAGTGACTAGTTACTATGATCATGACACGTATATGCTCGTAATTTAGTCTTAGTAAATGTGATAAATTATATTTGATATATTTTATTGTTGGAAAATAATAATTTACAATAGGCATTAGGTATCAATACTATTAAATAAGCCAAACAGTTGATAATTAAGAACCATATTAAGCATTTGTAATATTTTTTGTAACTATTGATGATGGTATAAGAGTTATTTACTCATATTAAAAACTCAATATAAAAAATAATACATGAGACGAGTATTTTATCGAGTTTAAATACATCAAGCTCGAGTTTTGAATGAAGCCAAACCATACACTATTTAGTTCAAATTATGCCCATATTTTAACGAACTATTTATTTCAAGCCGAGTATTTTATCGAGCATAAAATCCATGAATACGAGTTTAAGTCGAATCGAGTTGAAAATGACATGCTAGCATACATCCTAATATAAAGTACCTAACTACACACATGACAAGACAGATTTATACTTTCATGAATTTTTCTAGCTGAATATATACGTGTGAAGCTTTCATGGTTAAGAAAATTCATTTTGCTCATTTTGGTCTCTGATTATAATTAATATTCTTCAAGCAGATCTATCAGCACTTTTGTTCAGGAGAGCATTGAGTTCATCAGCAAGTGGACTGTAGAAGGATTGTTTCGTTTGGAACATTTTGAAAAAGGTAAAAGCTTCTGATGCAAAGTTGAGAGATGCATTTGTAGTTCCTTTATTATTTTTTGCTTTACTTAATTCATGCTATTTTATGCCATTATGGTGGTGACATATTATTAAATTCACACTATTTCTTTATTTGTTTTCATTTGAAATTGCTTTTCTTCTGTTGTGTGAATGGAGTTGTTAGCCCATAGATTACTGACTTAATGCTAAGTTTGTTGGTTTATTAGATGAAAGGAGCAGTTTTTGTTGCTATATCTGCTTCCATTGGAAACTTGTTGCAAGGATGGGCAAATGCAAGCATTACTGGTACTATTCCTCGACTAAGAATTAGGTTCTCTTTATCATATATACTTGCAACAATTTTATCTGAAATTAAGTCTCTACATATATAGTTATAAATCAAAATGTTCAATTATAGAAGCTTAGATGTTGGCATGCAGCTCAATTATAGCCTAAGAGATATTGTTTTTGGGTTACTCAATTACACTCTAGAACTAGAAGATATTGTGTGCATTATAATTAGATTGGAAGTCACCGACGAATTGGAAAAAACAATTGAGGTTTTTATAACATTATTAAGGGGGGGTTTGTGATTCTCCGGCAATTTATAGGGAAATTATAATTTCGCTTAGAAGAGTAGACAATTTGTCGAACCTCATGATTCTACATTGTTTTCACAGTTTTCATTTTATTTTCCTCGTTTATTTGTTGGGTACATGGAGTTTCCTAAAATGTGATAAGTGCAGCCAAATGGTGATTTGTTTATGCAGGAGCTCTTCTCTACGTAAAGAAAGAATTCAAGCTAGAGACTGAACCAGCCATGGAAGGCTTGATGGTTGCTATATCACTGGTTGGAGCTGCAGCAATCACATCTTGTGCAGGGGCCATATCTGATTGGTTTGGTCGTCGTTCCATGTTGATAATCTCCTCACTTCTGTACTTTATCGGTGGCTTGGTGATGTGGTGGTCTTCCAATGCATATATTCTCCTCTTGGGCAGACTCTTGGTTGGTTTCGGCACAGGTTTGGCCATTACCATTGTTCCCATATACATTGCCGAAACAGCTCCATCCGATGCGAGGGGATTGTTGAATACCATCCCTCAGTTTGGTGGGTCTGGTGGATTGTTCTTGGCCTATTGCATGGTGTTTGGAATGTCCTTCATGGAAAGCCCAAGTTGGAGATTGATGCTGGGAGTTTTGGCAATTCCATCTCTTGTATACTTTGTCCTAATTGTGTTCTTCTTGCCGGAGTCGCCGCGCTGGCTGGTGAGCAAAGGAAGAATTATGGAGGCTAAAAAGGAATTACAGAAGCTACATGGTTGCGAAGATGTTTCAGGTTTGTGGAGAAGTTCTTGATGAAGAGAAAAGAAATGATGCTATTTCTAATTATGTGGAAAATTGCAATTTAATTTTCAGTGCCATTGGATAAAAAAGAGGACAATTGGCTACTTAATTAGCTAAGTTTTCGATTGATAGGTATTTGAGATCTGCTACTTAAAATGAATACAAGCGCCAACTTGCTGTCATAGAAATTTACTCAACTACAATGAAAAATTTCAAGTAATGGAGCTGATATATGTTTTCTAACCATCTAGCTTGAGCAGAATTATACTTGAAAAGCTTACAAGCGCCTAGTGATTAGCTTTAAGATAGATTATTTGATAAATAGTACATATAAGTTATAATGGCATTCTAAAATTTTACTCATTGTACCAAGTATCTCTGTATAATTTCCCTATTAGAACAGCATTTGCTACGTCTTCCTAAGTTCAAACAAGTTGGATTCCTAATGTTACATTTTGATTTTAGTTGGTATTAATCGTCTGAAGTTCAATTTCTTGGTTTAAAGCTTCAATGCGATTCTTATTTCTAAGTTGCACTGTAGGAGAAATGGCTCTTCTTCTAGAGGGTCTGAAAGTGGGCAGGGAGACAGCCTGTGAAGACTACATAATTATAAGCCCTGCAGATGACATGGAACGTGATCAGACAGCTACTGAGAAAAATAATATCAAACCATATAATGGGCACCTTCTGGATCCTATGGTCACAAATAAGCAAGAAGAGTGGGATGAGGAGAGCCTCCAAAGAAAATATGGAGACCATCATTCTAGTGATAATTTGTACAAACCACTTCTATCAGAAAACCTAACTAGCTTATATGAGAAGGATATGCAGTCACCAATATCTCACAGAAATGTTTTGGGCATGAAAAATAATAGCGAGCTTGTGTTGGGGAATGGAGTTGGACATGCAGCAGTCTCACCTCTGCTTCGGCCATCTGAAACAGAAGAAAAATGGCCAAAATGGAAGGATCTCTTGGAGCCAGGAGTGAAGCATGCCTTATTTGTTGGGATAACGATCCAGATTCTCCAGCAGGCATGCTATCTTTTTATAATTTTTTAAAGATACTCTGAGTAATACTCTGATCTTGTGATTTTGTTAACTTAAAGGAATCTGAAAGGATTCACATAAGCCAATAGATCAAGTTAAAAATGCTACAAATACTTGGTTTTGGACTAGGTAATATGTAATTCCATCAAGCAAATTCTCTCACCCATTTTCTTCTGAATCTTTGATGCCTTATTTTTTCAGTAATGGTTAGTTCAATGAAGAGTACATTTAATTAAGTAATGTTAAATCTGATAGCTGTAGATGTTTTTGTTAATAAGCATTACTAACACAAGCTAAACAAAATCATATACTTTACAGTTTCAGTGCACAAGAATCACATGAATCTCATGCATGACTGTATTGGAGAGTCCTTAATTTAACTAACTGTAATTTCTGCCTTTGGAGTTTGCAGCTTTCTGGCATAAATGGAGTTCTTTACTACATCCCTCAGATCCTTGATCAAGCAGGTGTTGGTGTTCTTCTTTCAAACATGGGTGTTAGCTCAACTTCCACTTCTCTTCTAATAAGTACTGTTGCTGTCTTATTGATGCTTCCTTGCATTGCTGTTTCCATGAGATTAATGGACATATGTGGAAGAAGGTACCACATTCTTTGCTTCTTTCTTGAGATCTTATATCAAATCCCAACCTCCTATCAAATGTGAAAGTTAATTCTCTCCACTAGCTCAAACATGCAAAAACACAACACATTTTTCTTGGCAACTTCTGTTGTGACCAACAAGTACTTCAAATGATAAATTAATGTCTTGCTTTCCATGGCAGGTGGCTTCTTCTTACTACAATTCCTTTTCTAATAGGCTCACTTGTTATTCTAATTATTTCCAACACTGTGGCCATGGAATCTGTACTCCATGCCGTGGTCTCCTCTACAAGTGTTGTGGTGTACTTCTGCTCCTTTGTGATGGGCTTTGGCCCTGTTCCAAACGTTCTCTGTTCTGAGATCTTTCCCACAAAAGTTGCAGGTGTTTGCATTGCCATCTGTACCTTGGCATATTGGGTTGCTGACACTATGGTCACATACACCTTCCCTATCTTGCTCTCCTCCATTGGCCTAACTCATGTGTTTGCCATCTATGCTGTGCTTTGCTGTATCTCCTGGGTATTTGTATTCTTTAAGGTACAAGAGACCAAAGGAATGCCATTGGAAGTTATCACAGCGTACTTTGCTAATGGAGCCAAGCAACAACAGGCTGTGGAGAAAATTTGATTCCTTTATTCATCTTAGGTTTCTGGAAATACCAGCTATATGGTAACAGGATACATACAATGATATAGGGCCACATTATTGTAGTATCAAAGCCATATAAAGAAGCCAATATTAGCCATGATGCACATATTTTTAGTCAATCAAGGACTCAGGTAATACGGATACAGACCCAAATATATTAAATAAAATGGATATTATTTTTGGTTTAGGTCGGATTTCGGATATAACCATATCCGACCCGGACTTATCCCTAAATTTTTTCTGACTCATTTTAGCTCAGACTGTCTTCGTAGACATGGTTGTTATCGTTTCTTTGATTGTAATAATATTTTGGAATATTTCACTACAATTTTATGAATAATAATTTATTCTTCAAATCTCTTTCAAAAATAAAAAACCCAAAATAGTAATCAGCAATTAATGTCTAATTATTGAAAAATGTGATAAGCAATTGTTTTGAGAAAAAAAGAGGAAAAAAACTATGACGGGCAATAATGGTGAAAATAAAAGATCACCTCGAATCAATATCTATTCAACCATCAAACATGCCGATTAACAACCGAAAATTATGAATAGATAAACCTGGACTTCACTTTTATACACTTGTCAAATTATAAAAAAAAAATACAAAATAACACCAGTCATTGATTTTTTTATATATGTGCAAACTTCTAATCACTAGCAAACCAATTCTTTTTTTTTTCTCTTTCTTCTTTATTAAAAATAACTTCATATCACTAGTACTACCGCCCTCGTTCCTTTCTCAAACTGTCTATTCTTCAAAAAAGGCAGATAAACTAAAAAGAAATATATTGATGACATTATTGTATGGTCTGGCACCAACTTGGCTATTCCAGGAGGTACTCCTCTCTTTTGCCTTTCCCTCTCACCATCACCAAGCATGTGGTAGCTCAGAATCAGACATAAGTCCGACCTTCCCTAGAACAGCACTTTGAAGATCACTTGTATTTTACTCTCAGATCTGGGTCACAATTTTTTCTGATCTTGATGCTGGTGAATTGCCCAGGAGAGCTGCACTGCAACTTGGGTCATGGTCTTGAAAGAGAGAAGAGATTTCTGATCCTTTCAATCAACCCAAATAATGGAACGCAACAACCAAACATCCTCTCATGTAAACCACAAGATGGAGTCATGCCCCACTTCCCTCATTATTTTTGTTATCATCCTCCATGTGGGAAGCCTTCTTTTGCTCTTCAAACTTCAAAGAATGATGTCAAATTGTTGTCAAAAGTGTAAACAGTACTTTGCTGGAGTACTAATTTTTGTGGGTTTCTTTTTTTAAATAAAAAATTTGGAGGGCTAACTTAAATTCATTGGTTTTTTTAATGTATTTATATGCTTTGATTTGTATGAATCATTTAAAAAAAAACAATGAATTTAGGATTTAACATATGAAACAAGGAGTATATGTATATGACATAGCTATCAAACATGAACTCCCACCAAGTTATATACATTCTACAAATTGTCCCAATCGAGTATTACATATGACAATCAAATAAAGAGGTGATAGAACATTAGTTTAACCAACCCAATCAGAATAAATACGTGGCGACACTTGTCATGTATGTCGACTAAAATTATAAAAAAAGTTTTTTAATTATT